>JAYJLU010012337.1:0-10521 GCA_036873645.1 Minona dolichovesicula | reverse complement strand
GTAATCGATATATCACTGTGAATAATCGATATATCACCATAATGTTTACATATCACTGTGAATAATCGATATATCACCATAATGTTTACATATCACAGTGAATAATCGATATATCACAGTGAATAATCGATATATCCTATCATTTTAGCTCCATCATACCAGCTGCTATCTGTAGGTAAACCAACCACACAATCGTCCGTATTCACACTGCACGAAGGGGGTGATTCTGGTCGAGCTGTTGATGGTGATACCCAACAGGACCATCGTATTGCACCTCACTGCACACATACTGATGACGACACCAATCCTTACTGGCAGGTTGATTAGGCTGAGAGAGTGTTTGTGGGATCAGTTGTGGTCTACAATCGAAATGAAGGATATGCACATCGTTTAGCTGGCTTTAAGATATTGGTAATTATCAAATAACTATTCCTATTCTATGAATTAACAGAATCATTTTTAATTTAGACAAACTAGGAAATGTTAAACCCACACATAAATTCAGTCTAAACTTTGCGCTATCTTTGTGTAAATCCATTGAATTTAAGTACAATATGTTATTTGAATAGTGACTTTAGATAAACCAATTACAAATTTTTAGATTTTACTTTCTTCTAAGCATTTATGTATAGATTCACCTTCATATAGGTATAAGCATCAAAACAAGTCTCAAGAGACATCTTCAATAATGAACCCTAATGGTTTCCTGTCTGTTGCTGCATTTACAATCTATTTATTCTTTTAGCAGGAATGTAATTCAGACAACACACTGTTGCAAATTATAATCCTCAACTAATATCACACTTGGTGTTTAAATACGGAGAAGTCAGGTAATGTAGCTACGAAAGTAAGATTATCCGACAGTTCTTATCTTGCAACTATGCGTATACTTTTCACAGACTTTAGTTACATGCCATTCTGTTCGTTCGTCTACTCCAGAGATTTGTTTATTTTTACCAACTATACATATCTCTGGTCTACTCAAACTCAACAAGAAACAAAAGGTTCAAAATTACACAAAAGCAACTATCATTTCGGAACTATTGAGTCACTGTTAGCAGAATTACATTTGTGTCCGTATGATTCTCTGTTTGTTCTGATAGAGTTTGTGATTATAAATTGAAGGACACTTTTGTGGATGTGTGGAAAAATTAAAAGATAAAATTTCGGTAATTTAATCATTGCTTATCAAGCTGATGAGAAATAAAAAA
This sequence comes from Minona dolichovesicula, assembly GCA_036873645.1. Lineage (NCBI taxonomy): Eukaryota > Metazoa > Platyhelminthes > Proseriata > Monocelididae > Minona > Minona dolichovesicula. The sequence continues at coordinate 9,310 of JAYJLU010012337.1, read as the reverse complement.
TATCAAGTAAGAATTTTCTATAGGTAATTCGTAAAATATCTTTTGTTTGATAATTGTACAGGTAGCCAATGATGAGAGTTCAGAATTTACTGATTGTGCCACTGGTCCAAGCACAACAACTGAAGGAGAAATCTATAATTTGAAATGCATGAAATGGGGTCGAATTGTCCGAATTCAAATCTACCTAAACCGATATCTCACTTTATGTGAAGTGAAAGTGTATGGATATAGCCTGAATTGTGAGTCTTACTTCTTAAAACAAATTCTTGTTATCAAATCATCATGCTTCTAATATTATTCTGTGCTGTGAAATAAAGCAATAAAATTCAATTGCATTCTCTTTACAAATATTTATAGTTTAGTTATAAACAACCGAGCAACTCTATGACGGCCTATCAGGATACAATGTCGACATTGCAATAGTCACTGAAACCCACTTTAAGGCAAAACACAGCCCTAATTTCGTCAAAATGCAAGGTTATAATATCAATAGGATTGGATAGACAAAATATAAAGAAAGGGAGAAGTAATACGTAGCAATAATTACCAAAGAGAACCTTAAGGTAAAAAGTAAAAAAAAACGGTAAAAAGATGTCTCAACAATAATGTTTATCAGCCTTGTTTGTTTGTTTTATAATATAGGGTGATCATATTTTGTTTCGTTAAGACCAGAAAATACAAATTTAATATTAACAATCGTGTATATTTGCACTACAGTAAAAATTGATTTTAGTTAAACACAGTTAATAAAGTAATGCAGTTTACAGTTTACAAGTAAATGTCCATCATATGTACATAGTTATACTGTCTTGCATAACTTCGAAAACTAAACATTTTAGATGTATTTTAAAAAACGAAAATAATTATGAAACACTTTATATTTATGTATTATTTCATACATTTACATAATATACAATATTTTAGTTATCTTAAATAAAAAATAGAACAATAAGTATCAATGTAATTTTGTAAATGTTTACATAATTTGAATAATAATTAAATCACAGAACTCATACCAAAGTAAATTTGAATCATCGTTTTTTTTTATTTTAGAGTTGATTTCAATTCTGGAATATTAGCAAACTTAAATGAACTACTGTTTACCATCAGTTTTATTTAGATGTGTTGATGATTGAATTGTTTATTTGATATGAAAAGTTAGATGCAGAATCGTAAATTGGTTGTGATATTCTTTAAGTCTATTTAAATCTATCCGTTGAGTCTTTTATCAATTGAAATACACTTTATCATAACCTAATGCAATAATTTAATCAACATCATTTTAACCAACATACTATTCGTTGATGGAACTGTTATAAGTCAGTCAAATTTATTGGATATATTTTCACATGAACATAAATGACATCAAAATTGCGGATTCATTTAGAAAATTCTAAAAACACAAATCAATTTTTAGATTACTGATGTCATACTTTTAAATACACTTTTTCTAGATAATTTTACTTTGATTGTGCAATAAAGAAGAAGAAACACATTCAATATTAATAGATATGCGTCTATAAACCACTCAATATATTTATTATACAATTTGTTTATAACTATTTGTTTAATATCAAATATTCACAATTTATTTCATTTTCAAGATTTTATTCACTTGTTCTATCTTGATTTGTAAAACTTTCGTTCAAAATTTTATCTTTGAGTTAATGATTTTAATTACTCTCTTTATTACTTTTCTTACATCAGTAGTATATTTTTTTAACATAATAATTTCGCTATACTATATTTTTGTTTTCTTTCCTTTGCATTAATCAATATTTATTAATCGATATTTATATCGACATTTTTGTCTCTATTTATTTCAAACCTAAATATAATAAAGAACAATTTATAAATTCCATATTTCTTAGTTCAAAACATTCAAAACATCCTGTGAAAATTTGTGATGATAGGGCGAACTTTTCAAATTATTTGAGGAACATTTTTACTATCTTGGTAATTGTCTTGGCCAAAAAGCGAGTCAGCTCAACTCTGAAATCGATGAGTTAGCTACAAAGTAATCAGAAATATTCTTTACCGTAATTCCATTTAATTGTTTTCTAATGTTCCCAAACCGTAATTTCAAAGTATCAGTGACTATTCTGTTTCGAGAAAGGACTATTTCTACAAATTCCTCTATAGAAAAGAATCAAATTTTACTAAGTTCTTTATCTGCTTCGGTGGTTTACATCATGCTTATACATTTAAATTCTTTGAATAGTTATGTTAATAGATTTGAAATATTTAAAAACGTGGAAACTTGATACTTAATTAATAATGTTATACATATATGTAGATTCATAAATAAACAATTGTTAGCTCAACAAATATTCAAAGATTATTTCTGATTACTTGTAAGCTAACTCATCGATTTCAGTTCTTTTGTGAATTGAGCTAACTCTCTTTTGGGCGATAAAATAATTGCAATCCTTTTTGGTTATCAATTATCGATTTATTTAACAAAATATTAAGTTATACGCTTGCCATATGAAAATCACATGCATGTGAAACTTATGTTTGAAATTCAAACTTCTACAATTAATTTTGTTAAATAGAGTGCTAAACCATTTAATCGATTTATATAGTTGACTTATTCAGTAGCTAGAGAAGTTATACATATTACAGTGCATTGAGAATTAAATTGTGGTGCATTAGTGGTGAGAAAGTATCGATCGTCTCTCGCCTTACATTGGATTGCATTGGCTTCTCTATTTCCTCCACACATACTTGCCTGCACACTACCAGCAATATACCAAATCTTGACAGCGTCTTTATTAAAAACGAACCAGAGATTTGTTTATTTGTACTAACTGTACATATCTCTGAGAATCACAGTGATAATAATGAACACGTGCTTATTAAATTTGAATTTCAATACATTGGCTAGTGTGCATTTAAATTTTGAATCTATGTGCATATGATTTTGATTTATATTGCAGTACATGTAATTTTCGGCTATTAGCTTAACTATTGTGTTCGGCTATTTAATGAACATAATATGACGATTTTTTTAAATGGCTTTTGTTTGTCAGTTTTAATACATTTATATTTCAATATCACTACAAATATGTGTGTAATTACCATATGAAATATTTTTTTTAAAATTATTTTGTATGAAATAAAAGCCAAATAGTTTATAAAATAAGAATAGGTCAATTTAAACATTTATGTACGAAACAATTTTTCAAAATTCAAACATCGGTAAAACTTTCACAAATAACATCAGTATGCGCACCCTTTTCATAGTTTTATCAAGGTATTGTAATCAGTTGAAGGAGGAGGCTCACAAGATTATTGCGCAATCATCTAGCTATTTCACAGCTATTATTAGCTGAGATGTACGGAGATTAGGTAACTATCTGTGAACCGGGTATGTTACGCAACTATTCACAACTATAATATAGAGGTAGAAAACAGTGATAGACGGATGAATTCGTTCGCGAAGATAGGATATTAGATTACATTTGAACACAATTGCGACTGCAGTTTCCAGTATGTTATAAAATTAATATTGTCCATTATATGAAGCCAATAGAAGCAGAGGCTCTCAATATACATATTACACAATCATCTTTTGAAGTGGACAGTTATTTCATTTCATTATTTTACTTCACTTTCGAAATGGCCATACATAATTACGAAACAGAATAATTATTGTTGACCGAGTCTTGTCCTATACGATTCTGGTGACGTGTCCCACCATGACAGCTATATAAAACCAATACAATTAATAGAATCCAGTGGACCCTTGCAATAGAGCCATATCTTGGACAAGATGAACAACGAGTTGACTCGTTTCCTACTCATGTCGTGACCACCCTCTAGGAGCACTATTTCAATAAAGGATAGCATAACTTTAGCATAACTTTTTTACCTCGAAGATACTGACCAAATAACTTCAAACTAGCTACAAACAACACACATTCCAGGCAAACAAACGCGAACTTTTGAAATAGACATATGTTTATTGCAACATTTTTATGAAACAAGCTTTGAATATAAAAAAATAAAATTTCAATAGCCTATGAGGCTAAATTTTCAAAATCGTCATGACGCTCTCGCCGTTCTGGGTGCATTTTCTCCGTCACTTTGGGGAATATTTCAAAATAAATCAAGGACTCCTAATATAATAGAAGTCCTTGAAATAAATTTAGGATCATGTAAACAAGGCCCTTGGAAGGAATAATCATGGTAGGAAGAAGAATTAAAATTGCTCAAAACAATTTATCACGAAAAACATACAAAATGTGCGTCATATGACGGCTTCGCTCTAGTGTTAATTGTGTCCGTTGCTAAGCTGTTGTTAACAAGTGGTGCATCAAAAGTATCGTTTCAAATACTCGCATAAAATTAACACCATTAACAATCTTCAATTTAAAAAGAAAGATAATTGCTATTTCTATTTCTATTAATTATTTGGAATTTGGAATCTGTTGCTATAGGCAATAACTAGGTGAACTTCATGGTAGCCGGACAAAATGATTATTGATTTGAAATATTCATGTAAAACAATCGATTAGAGTATTGTTTAATTGAAAAAGACGATTTGATACATAAATTATTGGCTATAAACGATCTGTTGCTAATACGTTGCTAGGTGGTGACCTCCATGACAACCGGACATCAAAACTGTTTGAATCCTCACATAAACTTACCTACTGGAATATACTTTAACTGCGTCATCATTGAAAATTAAATGGGCAAAATACCTACCATTTGTCGAACTTATGGAAAGCTGAGTAGGTCGTCGGGATGAATTTAGTTTCACGAGATTAGTTGACATTGGTAACTCTATGGGTAACAGGATTGTCGTTAATGGCAATAATAATTGCAAGATGGTCGCCATACGTACACTGATTTGGTATCTTTAATAACGTTGTGGAAATAATGTTCGAGATTCTATCAAGGTATAATTACGATTCCATGTAAGCCTGTTGACAATTTCCATGATCTCGTGATTCAAAGATTTATAATAATAATAATGACTTTATTATGAGTAAAATCCATGGCATGGAATTATATTAGGAATAGAATATAGAAGGAAGAATCAAATGCTACATTAAAGATAACCATAAGTAATTTGTATACACTTAATTAATTAGCAGATGAATGATCATATGAGAGTTAATGGTAATACCAACAATAATATCAGTCCATAAACCCATTCATGAGGAGAGAATAATAATGCGGGAAGGTAGCACCCTCTCTGTTGGATCGAGCATACAGGACTGAGTGACAATGAAAGAACAGCAGCAGTTATTCACAGATAAGAGAACTTGAAATCTACTACAAGAATATTTTTCCGGCAGAAATATTAACAGTATAAAGTAATATAAGTAATCAATGCATTTTTCTAAATAGTTAAGCAAATCATTCTGGTTATACCCTTAACTTTAAATCTCTTTGTGCCAGGAAGCACATATGCTTGGACATCACTCCTCCATCGGGGTGGTCTTTCGCTATTAGCCGGGCTTCATTCCATGATCTCCATCTAGCACTATTTCTTTCCGCCTCCACCATTCTTCGCCAAGTTGTTTTGGGCGACCTCTCTTCCTTCGACCTTCAGGTGTCCATCCGAGAGCTACAGCACAGTCATCTTGAGGATCTCAGAACTCTTTTCTCAGAACATGGCCGGTCCAGTTCCATCTTCTTCTGCGTATCTCCCCACTGATCTTCTCTGCTTTTCCCATCTCTAGGATTGGTTTATTGGAGATGTGTTGCTGCCATCTGATCTTGAAAATTCTTCTTAGGCATTTGGTCTGAAAAAGATGTCTAGTTTCCAGGTCTCACATCCATAAAGCAATATTGACAATACAAGGCTCTTGTAGAGGGAGGTTTTAGTCTTTCTGCTGATGTCACTGGCTTGCCAAATCTTCGTGAGTCTCTTCACTTGAGCATTCTGGTTATATAGGTAGGCTTATGTAAATGATAAATAGCAGCAATGATATAATTCTTATAATTGAATCATACATTTAACCAGATCATTTCAACATTTCAAAAGTAAGCTAGTCGATAATTCTCTCCTGACGATGTGGGCTACTCCCACCTTTTCTGATAGGTTCAGTCTCGACTAAAACGGTTATACTCCTCAATGTTAAGAAGTTTGTTATAGTGTATCTTGGAGATGAGTCTTCGTGATAATTGCGCAGTGAGTGTTATATCCCAAACTATCAGTGTTAAGGAGTGCGTTATAGCATTCAGTTTTGCTCCAAATTGTGTCTTCAAACTGCGCATATTAGAAACATAGCAGCAGGATAATGTGTATTGTCTCTTATTTCTCTTCTGAGTATATATGGATGATAAATAGCCCAAATGATATAATTCTCATAATTAAATGAGACATTCAACCAGATAATTTCAAAATTGCAATGTGTAAGCAGTCGATCGTTGGTCAAGATAAGATGTTGCCAATTTTCTCCTGAAAAGAACGACTAGGCTCATATCAACCCGAATTTAAGACCCTGCTCGCAATTTACTAAGAACGCTAGGATCCAGAACGAGTCAAGGAAATGGTGAACGGATATTACGGATCGCTTCTGATGAATGTGTTGATTCCGATCGTTGAGGCGATCCGGAATCAAGGAGCAAATTGCTGGCTGCATTTGGACGATTTGATAATATACAACAAAGCAGATGCGATTGGGATATCCAAAGAGCTTGCGGTGTCCTTGCTAACCGAAGCTGGTTTTCATATTAATATGAATAAATCGATTTTGGAACCTATTAAGAGAATATTGAGTACTGTGGACGACTGAGATATTTTAATGATCTTTCTTATCGACTCGCCGATAACCACATGCAGCATGTGCAACTTATCCTCAACAATATCCCGCAGTACATGAAATGAGAGGATAGAGAGAGGATAGAGCCAATGGTTATCTAGCTTTCGTGGGCTATGCGCTAGGTCTCCCACCTTGCTTCATGAATTTAAGAATGCTCCAGAAGTATAAATGGTAAGAGTCACTACGAACCGGGTTGAGAAACCCCCAAGCGAAGAAGATCTCCGAAACGTGGTTCGCGGACGCCACTCTGCATAAGGTATGCGTGCTTACGTAACGACGAGCCGGTCTTAGCCCCGGAAGCCACCTTCCCGAACATGATAGAGGCTGAGCATTTCGCTTTAATTTATGCAATTGCGCAACCCAAACCGAACGCAGTGATTTATTCAGACAATCTTGTGAATCTATACTCTATTACATACCCTCGCTATAAGTATAGTACTGCAGTTTACCTTTACATTTTTTGTACAATTATCGAAAAGAACATTTCTCTTAAATATGTTAATACTTTGTGTATAACAAAGCTGATAAGCTTTCTAGGAACTCCATCACGCTTCCCTGACGGCCACCGGCCAATCTGAGCACTTCGTTCAATGGTCCCAGGGAGTGTTACGTAGTTTTGTTTTATCCAACTATTGTAAATGTTGTACGATGCAGGAAGATTGTCTTGCCTTTATTCTATATTCATGTTTCATTTGTATAATAATTTTTGTCGTACGGTTGGATTGCGAAATATCCTTTCTGTTGGTTCTGTCTCGACAAAAACGGTAAATTTAGAAAAGATTCTCAAGGTTAAGAAGATTATTGTCGTGTATCTTGGAGAGGTGAGTGTTTGTGATAATTGCGCAGTGGGTATAATAACCCAAAATATCAGTGTTAAGTTGGGTTAAAGCATTATGTTTGGAGAGGGATCTTGCATTAAGAACTTAAAGTGACGCCATTTGAGATAGTCACATGTTATTTTGGGATCACATGTTATAATATTTCTATAATTGGTAAAATAATTTTAGTTTGATAATTGTACAGGTGGTCAATGATGAGAGTTCAGAATTTATTGATTGTGCCACTGGTCCAAGCACAACAAGTGGTGGGGAAGTCTATAATTTGAATTGCATGAAAACGGTCGAATTGTCGAATCCAAATCTACCAAAACCGACATCTCAGTTTCAGACATCAGGAGCAAGAATTATATAATTTAGCGAATTAAATTATCATCTTTTACTAATTATATATGAATCGTGACGAAATTGAAGTTTTCTACGCACATAATTTAATAGAAGCCTCTTCTCAAAAATAATATTGATTGTAATTTTATAAACCACCCATAATAGCTCAAATGTAGCGTCAAAAGCTGACGAAATTGAATGTTTAATATCTCTCTCCCTTCCTCTCTCTCTTCCATCTCTCTCTCTCTCTCTCTCTCTCTCTCTCTCTCTCTCTCTCTCTCTCTCTTTCTCTCTCTCTCTCTCTCTTTGACATTGGTTTAAAGTTTGAAGACGTTTTTAAGTTTTTTTAGTTAAGTGTTAAAACTTTTAAAAACTTGCAAAATCTTAAAACCCACGACTTAGCTAATTATCAAATGATTATTTGATTGTTCTTCCTTAGCTGTTACCAGCCTGCATTGTCCCATATATATAGCCAAGATGATTACCAAAATATGTAGTTAAAAGATCCCTCAAATAATTTGAAATGTACGCTCCATCGTCACAAATTTTCACGGGATGTTTTGAATCAAGTAGTATGAAGAAATATGGAATTTATAAATTGTTCTTTATTATATTGATGTTTGAATAAATAGAGACAAAAAGTAACTTAATATCAATATTGATTAATGCAAAAGTTATCTTCATGCGAAAGCAAATATAACTTTCAAGATGGAACAAGTGAATAAAATCATGAAAATGAAATAAATTGTAAATATTTGATATTAAACAAATATTTAAAAACGAATTGCATAATAAATATTCTGAGTTGTTTTACACACATGTCTATTAATATTATTGAATGTTTTTCTTCTTCTTTACTGCACAATCAAAGCAAACTTATCTAGAAAAAGTGTATTTAAAAGTATGACATCGACGTAATCTAAAAATTTGCGATTTGTGTTTTTAGAATTTTCTAAATGAATCCGCCATCTTGGTGTCAGGAAACAAATTTAAGTGTGCGATATTCCAGAATTGAAATCAACTCTAAAATAAAAAAAATAGTGATTTAAATTTAGGTGATTTAAAATGAGCTATGTGGTTTAATTACTTATTCAAATTATTGTAAACATTTACAAAATTACATTGACATATTTCTACGCTATTATTTAAATTAACTATTGTTTGTATATTTATGAAATAATAATATTATTTCGGATCACGTTACCATAAGAACAGCGGGCTTAGCCCATTTTTCCAATTTTACAGGAGGGGCAAAAATACTTAAAAGGGTGAATTTCGAACAAATTTGTTTATGACTGATTTAGAATAACCAATGTCTTGCCTACATTCTGTGTTAATTTCAAGCTTGAATTTACACTATAAATA
>JAYJLU010011892.1:0-10529 GCA_036873645.1 Minona dolichovesicula | reverse complement strand
ATCACATTCTTCACTCGTCCATTCCACGAACTCTTCCTCACTCTGGACACTATAATATTCCTGTATCTAATACTAATTGTCGTTTAAATTCCTTTTTCATTTATATGTCATTGCATATTAATAGTAATCTCAATAGGTAACTTTTATTCTTATTTTATCATAATACCATTATTATTATCTTATTTGTATCATATTTTATAACATCATTCACCTATGCATTATATCGATTCCCATTCATTTGAAATATACGCTTACTTACTTACTGTTGAGAGAACTAAGCTTAGCTAGCTGTGATAGTGGTGATCTAATGAATTGATTTTAGAGTTGTGATCATAATGTGTGTGTAATATTTGAAAATTAGAATGTCTAATGTTTGTGATATTTGTTTGTGTAATATTTGAAAATTATAAATCTAATATTTGTGATATTTGTGTGTGTAATATTTGAAAATTAGAATGTCTAATATTTTTTTAAAATTATATTAAAAGTTTGGAAATGTATAATTAAAAGATTCAATTTTATTAAACTCACAAAATTGTTTGATGAGCAGAGTTCTTCGATTATTTGTGATGATGACTCGAAATATTTCACACCATTATGATTAAATTAAATGAATTTCACTATGAAGTCTGGAATCAAGTCTATATATGTAGAAGAAATGTCTGCTAAATGTCTGCTTGAGACACAGTAAATTCCCATCTGTGTAGTAATAGTAGTATTTTAGTTTGAGTGAGTTTGAGTGAGCAAAAAAGTCATGAACATGATTGAAATTTAGTAAGAGTTCAAAGTTAATCATCAAAAACTTAAAAAAACATAAATTTTACAACAGAGTGTTCACGACTTTTTTTGCTCAGTGTAGTCTTTACATTTGGAAATGAAACCTGCTGCTTAATATTCGAACATGCCAAAAATGGTTAAAAAATCTTCTAATTCTTGGAATTGACATTTCAGGGTTGACATTTTTGTTTAGTATTTTCCGCATAGTCTTTACATTTTGAAATGAACTGTTTAATATTCAAAAAATACAAAAAGGTAAAGAGGACTCCTAATTCTTGGAATTACAATATGACATTTCAGTGTTGACATTTTACGTGACCTGTTAATATTCAAACATTACTAAAATGGCTAAGAAGTCTTTTAATTCTTGGAATTATAATATGACATTTCAGTGTTGATATTTTTTAAACGTCTTGATTGATGTTGTAAGAAAACGAATTCTTGGAAATATATATAGATATTAGGTCCTGTTTAATACATATATATATTTCTGTTTAATACATATATGCTACCTCTATGTAATACCTATATGAATAAGAATAGAAAAGTATGTAGAATAATTTGTGTTTTAATATTATTCTTAGAATAATGTTGTAGAAAAACTAAAGAATTATTTTATAAAGAAAATTCTAGAAAATATCTTAAATTTAGTGAAGTAACAGTGAGACACCATTATTATGAAATTAAATGAATTTCACTATGAAATCTGGAATCAAGTCTAAAAGAAATGTGTGCTAAATAACTAACTCTGCCACAGACCCAGTACCAGGGATACTGTTTCACCAGGTTAGAAGCCAAGCCCATTGGCTGCCCGGATAAAAGAGGAGGGGGAGGTGTGTGGCATCTCTAGGGCGGAGGAGCTTTCCACAAGCCAATGGCCAACCATATGCAGAAGGCAATGGCAAACCACTGCATTACTCTGCCAAGAAAATCAGCAATGAACTAAAGAACTGAAGACAAAGAAGCCACCAGGTCAAACGAAGGAGACACGGAGTGGTTTAAGATTGGTAAAGGCGTCTGGCAAGGCTTCATACTGTTCCCCATGCTGTTCAACCTTTATGGTGAGAGCATTGTGAGAACAGCTCTAGAAAACTTGGACATAGGAGTATAGATCGGCGGGAGATCTATCAACAACTTGATGTACGCAGATGACACCACTCTTATAGCAGACTCGTCTGAACATCTAAAAGATCTAATCAACACAGTGAAAAGAGAAAGTGAAAATGTTAGGCTCTTCCTTAATGTTCAGAAGACGATGATCATGAGAAAAAATCACCATGGCGTGTTCACTTTCCAAGGCGCAACATATGACACAGTAGAGCAATTCAACTTCCTTGGCTCATGAATGTCCCCAGCAGTCTGACACTTTGTTGTGTCGTAATATACACCGTTCTCTCTTCTCTTCATTGACCGGCCATATTGAAATCAATTTTGCTGTACTATTCCACAAATGTGATTCATTATATCAATAACCTAATTAATTGATACAGTTAATTTTTTAGAAGTATTCAAACTAGACCGTTTCATTTTCCCAACGTATGCATAGTTTTTTATAACCAGAGGCATAAAAATAATTAAATATTAAATATACAATCTTTCTCGGTGGAAGAATTGTAGTTGGCCCAACAGAGACACTGGCGCAGTTTTCCAACAGTGACCCAACAACGGCGTGTTAATGCTATACAGTCAACTATGATTATTATAAAAATGTGACATTATAAAAATGTATCGAATTTCTTTTAAAATTACCTTTAAAATGTAATTGTTGTTAAAAATTTAATGTTCCGACGTTCAGCCAACCTTATGCCGTTGGTCCAACGTTGGCCCAACGGCACTATTCCACTGGCTTATTACCAGAATATAATACATGAAATTGGCAAGATAAATAAAAATAAGACAGGACACAGATAAAAAGATAATTAATGATAAAAATTGTCAACATGGTAACATGGGCATAGTACGAATGAAAAATGTTAAAATGATACAATATGATAAATTATAAAAATATAGAAACACATAAGACTCAGAGAACAATAGTCAAACTGTCCGTTATGAGTTGTACAGCAAGTCTCCCATTTCTTCTTCTCGATCAATATGCTGTGGTATTAATGGTCGGAGTTCATGCTCTTTGTATTAGGTCACTCAGTAGAAGCTTGAGTATTCCATCTTTTGAGATCTTCTACAGGTCAAGAATTTCCTTCATAATACCGCGACGGTGCGCCCGTTATAATATGCGTTGCAAGAGGTAAAATTCTTAATAGTGGCCAGTAGAATTCAATTGCATATAATTGATCTTGGACAATGTTAGACTTTAATAAACAATATATACCATCGGACGGTAAGCCAGAGTGCTTCAATCGGTTGAGCAGAAATTGATTATTTCAGTTATTGATAATTTCACTAGTGTTAGTTTTAAGAGAAAGTTTTGTTGTTGATGTAAATACCCAAATATTTCATGGTCTCCATTCGTTTAATAGTATTTGTTAAAGTCACTGTTACTATAAGGATCGTTACTTTAAATCCAGGTCTGGAATAATTTTATTGGGTTCCCCATTTCCAGAAACCATCGGAATTATTGACCTGTTGCAACGGTGACATGTAGACTCTGGCTCATCCGTGTTTGGAGTTGTACGTTTCCATTTGCTGTTAGTTTGTACGTATACATCAATAGATTCGTCGGGCTGGATGTAAAACACAACAAGATATTGTAGTGTTCAACTCTAATAAACGTTATATTCTGATATTTGAATCATAGGTTTTATAGACATAATGATGAATGATTAATTTGATAGATTTTTGCGAGGGTAAATTTATGAAAGTTGTATACATTATACAACATATAGAGATAAAAACTGTTAATCGTTTATGTGAATGTAATAAAGTTCACGAAGGATTAGATCATCCCATTTTCCCCTTCAATTTTAACAAGTTGAAGTTTATTAGTTACGTATAACTATGTAGTATGGTTTTTGTCGTTAGGGATATCTGTGCGTAGGTTGATCGACATCCTTAATCTTCCGCTCATCTGAATTTCCTAGCAATTTTATATAGTTATGATATCTTTTGATATTGCCACATGTGTTTTTTAGTTTGTAGACATGACCTTTTCTATTCAGAACGGTGTAGGGTTCAATGTATTTCTTGCATTTAATAATTGACGTTGCGCACTAAGACTTTATCACCTACTTTAATTTCCTTTATACCTTGTCGTATCTTTTGTAATTACGTTCAACATTCTCTGTTTTCTCGACTACATTTTTATAACAAATCATGTATGTTTTTAAACGATCTTTTCAATTTTTCAATAATGTGCGTTCGACCTCATCTATTTCTTCCAGTTCATCTGGCACCAACCAGTCATTTGGTATTCTCATCTTCCTAAAAGGCGAAAATTTAGTTGTAGAGCTCTTGATAGATCTTAAAGCAATCTCGATTGTTGGGAGCACATAGTCCCAATCTAAAATATTTTCATATATTGAGCAGATATTAGTGTTTTTGCTGTTTTGAAATTTCTTACTATTTTCTCTGTGATGATATAGTGGCTAAAAGCGCTCATACTTTCAATTCAATGCTATTGTCTTTTGATTTTTGCGTCGTTCATTACTTTTAGCTTTCACTTGGGAATTGTAATACGACGATGACATTGAAATTCAATTTTTGAGCGAGAAGTTTAAATCACGCATCCTTCTATCAAATTCGGCCATTAATTTTCGCTAGTCCAGATTGACTTGAGGTTTATAGAGATTGTCTGTTCTATAGAAGGTTTTGACAGATTTTTCGACATTCTTACGTATGACAAGTAGGATGTTGTGATAGCTGTCTTGAGATTTCTAAATCTTTCCTTTCCTTTCACAGGTTTCTTCGGCAATACTGTAAAGCATTATTCTGTGATCAGTGTCGAATATTATGTCTTCTGCCGTATTATTTTCCGAGGTTATTTCCTCTAGTTTTGTCGTTTCATTTTCTAATTTGGTTAAATTGGTGACTTTGATTTAAGTTCGGTGTTCTATTGTTTCTATTGTTCTATCTTCTAAATCTCTTTGAATCTTCGTTATTTTGTTCTGTACATTTTCTTAGATATAGACTTTTTGGTCACATCTCAAATATTGAATCAATTTATTTTCGATATTTTAATTCTAATATTTAGAAGACATTATAGTTTACAGATACTTAATCCTCTTTCACATAAGGTAGAACCTTATAATGTGAGAGAAGAGATTGGGTTATAGACTTATTGTCGACATAGTGTATTAAAGTTTAAGTATAATTATATTTAAACTTTAATACTTGTAGACAATAAGTGTATTAAGTGTATTTATTTATTTAGTCCCTGAATACGAATAAAGAAACTCTTCTGAAATAACTTCATTATAATATTCATAACGAGACTTTGATTTTGACCAATCAGAAATATTCTCCAAACTACAATTGAATGATGTGATATAAAACAATGAGACTATCCAAGTTTTTTACAGCTTAAAGCTTAGAAATGGCAGGACGATCGGGGTGAGTTTCTCTGTTGTTTATCTCTTGAAATTTAATATTTAAAACTTCCACATTTTAGGTTTCCCTTTCACAGTCTTGTCAGTAATTTAGCTATGTTAACACTTGCATATTGTAGCCAATGGCATACTACTTTTTATTGTGTTAAGTAAATGTAGTTAAGCTAAGTTAAGTTTTAATATATATCATTAAATAAATTTGTATTATTTGCATCGAATTGAAGAAAATTGTTTATCATTATATTTAGGTATGTCCGCTATAATAATTTCTAAATTGAAACATTTTGTCGAGTGAGAAGGGCTTTTTGCGTAAAAAATATTGCATTCAAGTTATGCATAAAAGGCTAATAAGAACAAATGTATACGTCTGACATTTCAAGAATAAGTAGTTATGTATGTAGATTTGTTTTCATATTAATAGAAGTATAACTAAACTGAAAAGTTGAATATAATACTTTTACTAATACTCCAAAGTCTGCATAAAATCTTGTTTGATTTCATCTATTTACTGAATTGAAAACGACTAGACCGAATCTTTATATATTTATGTATATATTTGTGGAAATTTAGAAACATTAACAACCATCTTAATTTCCCTTGAAGACAATTATTTTGTCTTCTGCCATTGAGTATTACTTACTCAATGAGTCTTCTCGTCAGATTCCCATTTTTGGATCGTCTAAGGAAGATTTTTATTCTTCCCTCGTCTTTACATTTTAAGAAGTCACTAGAAGTCACTAGAAGTCTTAAAAGGCATACATATTTTTAGAGTATTTTTAGAGAAAATATCGTAGTACACCGTGCGTATCAAAAGAATCAATGCAGCGAAAGGCAGAAACTCAAATTTACTTCTATGACATGAATGTTTTAAAAGTTTCTTCCGCTATTTATTTACATAATATATAGCTACGGACGGACAGACAGACAGACAGACATGGTGGTATTATATGTATAACTCATTTAGTTCTGTGAAGAGCAATAAGAAACTTGTTTATAATAGAGGAATCAATTCAATGTGTCCAAGCAATTCTAATATTATCAAAATGTGTACAAAATTAACTTAATAAAATAAAATAAAAAAGGGTATATTTTTAAATTGGCATACGCATTTTGTTACAGTCATTTAATAGGGTAAAAAAGTTTTGAGTTGACATTTGCATAATTTTAATTACAAAGTTATTTTTGTTTGCTTCTGTGATGAAACTGCGGGACAAGTTGTGGTCTCTTCTTCTGAGGTTTCTATGATGGCTTGTTTCGGGTGGGTGGAATTGGTGAAGGACGTGACTTTTATTTTGAGTATCTTTCTGAAGAGTTTTTTGTCCGCTTTCTGCATGATTAGTGGTAAATGGATTGTGGATTGTAGTATTCGCGTTTTATGCTTCTATTTGTGAAACTGGTTAGCCGGTTTCTGTCGTGTTCACTGGTGAGGCCTCACCAGCTTTGGCTCGAATACGTGAGTTTGTTTGTGATAAGAGAATTGTAGATGTTATGTGTGGTCTCTCTGTTCATGCCGCGACTTTTGAGTATTTTGATGATGTAAAGGCCAGAGATACATTTTTTAAATTTAGGAAGTTGTATGTGTAGCGACTTTCAGGGGGTGGTCGAGGGTCACTCCCAGGATGCTTATTTCTTTGATGCGTTTGATGCTCTCCATCTCCCGGATTTCGGCCTTGAATCTTGGTCGTCAAAATATAATTTCTATCGACTTTTGTTGTTCAGCTGAAGATTGATGATTTTCGCCCACTCATCTATCTTTTGGAATTCTGTGTCTGTTGATTCTATATTTTCAGGAGAGACAATCAGGTAGATGTCGCCTGTGTACTTTATTAATTGGTTACCTTTAACCAAAGGATTTAGGTCTGATACCACTGAAAAGGTAAATGGTCCTAGGGCTGGGCCTTGTATGACAAAGGAATTTAATGTTTTGTTTCTTTAGATGTATGATTTTGAAATTGTATTCTTTGACGGTGTTTAAAAAAGAAGTTATGGAGCCAGTTATATATTTCAGTTGTAGATTTAAATGAGCAAGTTTTGAGAATAACGTGGAGTGTTTGACAGTGTCGAACGCCTTGCTAAAGTCCAGCGCTATTACTTGAGCGCATTTAGACCGTTCTAGGATGTCTGTGATGGTTTTAATTAAGGCGATGACTGCTGCTGTTGTACTTCCTGTCGGTCGGAAGGCGTATTGATCACGGAATAGCTCGTTATTTTCAATGACTTCTTTCAGATACTTTTTTACGACAAGCTTTTCGGTCATCCACGATAAAATTGGTGTGATGAAGATCGGTCAAAAGTTTGTGAGTTTGGCTGGTCTTTTGATCTTAGGTATTGGATTGATGATGGCTCTTTTCCATTGATCGAGTACTATTCCGCAATACGGGATTTCGTCCATACCTGTGGCTGTTTTCTTCAGTTTCGTTAGCGCAGTGTGGATTTAAATAATGTCGAATAAATCATTTTGGATGGCCGGTCCTTGCTTGGTGTTTGGCTCTTCATAGCTCGAGTCAGTTGAGGTGTTTGTATAGTGATCGTTGAGATCTTCTGCGTGAGACTATAATTGGTGCGATCAGGTTAGTTTCTTAGATATGCCTGCGATGCGTCTGAATTCATGCCATATTTCCTTGGAGTTATTTTTGCGGCTTTTGTTTTTCAGCAAAGTGGAGTTATTTTTGCGGCTTTTGTTTTTCAGCAAAGTCGCATTCTGTTTCGTAATTAGTTTGTGGACTTTCTGAGGGATGATTTCTGCTTCAGCTATTCGTCCTTTTTTCATACATATGTTTGTTTTTGGTTCTAAGTAAGATTTTGATGTATGGTGTGACGAAGGATGGGTCTTTGTATGTTACTGTTACTTGTCTCTTCAGAAAGTACTTGTTGAGTTTGGCTTTCATTGAGTCGTAGGTTTGGTTGGCGAAGCTTTAGAGTGATATTTGAGTATCATAGGCGTTTTCTTCTATGTTAGTTCTTGCCTCATTAGAGCTATTTGCTTCAGATCTTTGATTCTGATCAGACGTTTGATTCTAGATTTCTCCATGCTAGGTTTGTGCTTTCTGGTATTGGTCGTAGTGATTGCCAGGATGGCTGGGTAGTCTGACTTTGTCATTGATTTGGTTACATGAGTTGTATACTTTTCTATTTGGTCGCTCATATATAGGTCATCACGAAAACAATTTCGTTTTTAGAAAAACAATTTATTATCTTAGAAAGCATCATATCATCATAAAATTATGTACATAGATTATTATACGGTTATTATATCGATAATTATATTATATTCATAAATCATCATAGCCCATTATCGGTACACTGCGGGACGAAGGCCTCAGCATGCTTGCGCCAACTCTAAATTCCACCTAAAAGTGTTGTAAATCAAAGTGTAGAAATTGAATCAGTGAATGACTACATCTATTTAGGACAAAAAATCAGTCTCCAAGAAAATAACTAACCAAGAGAGATCAATAGGAGAATACAAATAGGATTGACAGCTTTCAGAAAGATGAACAACATCTTACAGCAACCTAACTATCAGCCTAAAAAAGGAAAGTATTCAACCAATGTATTCTACCAGCAATGACATACTACAGCCTCCGAAACGTGGACCTTGACACAGAAGAAGACAAACCCGCTTAAGAACAGTTCAAAGAGCAATGGAGAGAGCTATGAATAACATAACGAGGAAAGACCGATGGGTGAACACAGTCATTATATACACGACAAAGGTTGACGACATAATTCATACTTAATACATAATACTTAATGCGGTCGTTGCCATGTAGTTGAGATTCCCATTGAGATTTTTGAATTCCTCGAATCAATTTACCTACTAGAGATATATATTTGCCAAATTTAAAATTTAGACAGCATTTATTTTTATTAACTTTTGGGCATTTTGTCCAATTGCTATTTTTTAATTTAGAAGTAATTGAAGGGAACTCCACACTCAAGATATAATATTCGGATTATACAACTTACTAACTGTATCACACAAAGGAAACTATGTAATTTAATACCTAATTAAACTAATTAAAATGTGTTATGTTAACTATTATGTAGAAGAAAACGTTAACCGGATAGCTAAACCGGCAACGGACATCGAAACTGATTCAATATTTTTAATCACATAAAAAAATAAAAAAATTTAAATAACAATATATCTTTTGATCGCGACTCTACCTCTATTGCTAGGCAATATAGCCCACAGCAATCGGACACTCAATAAATATGCAGAATATTTAGTAATGAAACATTTTACAGTAAAAAACGGGAAAATACACCTAGCTAATGCTGGATTTTGAGGAAAAGTGAATTTTGGCCGGTTGCTATGCAATATAGATCCTCATAGTAACCGGACACTAAAATGGACAATGGATTCTTACGCCCCCCTGTGAGTCACCACAGGGTACAAAATATCATGAAAATCGATAAAGGTTAAGGAGACATTTTTAAGGTTAAGGCCCCATTTTTAAGAATACTGATATATCAGTATTCTTCAAAATGGCTGAAGATGATGAAGAAGTAGAAGAGGAAGAAGAATGATGAGAAAATGCGATTTTTGACCGCCCAATACCAGCGATGTATTTGACCGATCGATATTAATGAAACTTTGTTCATAATGTGACATAACACCTTGTATGCAAAATTATAAATCATTTGGTTGAGAAGGGGCCACTATATAGAGATACTTGAAAAATCGCCCATTTTCAGCTAACCTATATTATAACATGGCTGTTATGGCCGTTATGAGATAACTTGCCTATTGTAATAGGCTTAGATAACAAAACCAAATTTCATTATTTCATTCTCAACTTGCTACACTTCTTGCTATTATAAATATTCTCGATTTTTTAAATTTTTATTTAATCATATTTTTAATTTATAGTATTGATTTGAGCCATAAACTTCTGAAATAAAAGTCACTTCCAGACATCAAAAACATTTACCTGTATTTACTCAATATTGTCTGAATATTTTTCTTTTAGATTTCGGAATTGTTTTCATCTTATATTATTTTAGATCATTCGGCTCAGAAATTATTCAGTTTTATAATCTACGACCTCGTGAGAGAAGAGATCAGGACGAATTTACACCTATTTATCAACTACCTCTGCAACCAAGACTGTGGCATGAAAAAGAAAAACTAAGAATTTGTCAATTTGGTAAATATATATATATATTAATATATATATATATATATTATACAAAAGTTGAACTTGCTCTGTTACGGAGTATATAATATGAAGAAAAAATATTGCG
>JAYJLU010011448.1:0-10538 GCA_036873645.1 Minona dolichovesicula | reverse complement strand
TCTGGTCTGCAAATTGAGTTTTTTGACAGTGGTCTTTGAAGAAATCAAGAAGCCAGTTGTGAACCTCGTTTGGTATATGTAGTTGATCAAGTTTCTGAAATAGTGTGTGATGACTCACCGTGTCAAAGACTTTCGAGAATTCCAGAGTTATGACGCGGGCATACTTATTTTTCTCGAGAATGTCTGTAATCGTTTTGGTCAGTGATATTATTGCGCAATAGTGTTTCCGGTTGGCCAGAAAGCGAATTGATCTTTGTATAGGCGATTGTTTTTTATGGCGTTGTTTAGTTGTTTAAATATTTCATTACTATTATTTTTCGAACATTCTCGTTATTGCTGAGATGATGGATATGGGGCGGTAGTCTGCTGTCGATTTCGGCCTTGCTACTTTAGATATTGGTGTGATTGTGGAGCGTTTCCATTGCTTTGGTACTTTGCTTTTGGATATTGACTGGTTGATTAGGTCTATCATTGGGGAGCTGAGATAATCGACCGAGATTTGGAGAATTTGGAGAAAAGGATTTTGTCAGGTCCTGGTGCTGTTTATTTCAGTTTCTGTAGTGCCTTGTATGTTTCACTTGTGTTGATGAATTCCTCTATTTTGTTGGTTATTTATACTGTACGTCGGTTGACATGTTCATACAGTACCGATTAAGATCTTCGGCTGTGATGTTGTACTTGGTGGTTTTCTTTCCTATGATGATGTTGTGTTGCGGAAATTGACTGCTCATTGTTGCTATTTGTCTTTCCAGATGTTCGTAGATGTCAACGCTATATTTCTTTTGGGGTGGGCGGTAGACTGCCCCTATGATAAAGTGTGCGTCGTAAAACTTAACTTTCGCCCATAGGATTTCGTGTTCAGAATTGTTTATAATCACTTCATGATTAATGTTATCTTTGCTTTCTTTGATGAAGATAGCGACGCCTCCTTCTTTCATTGATGCTGCTCGGTCCTAACGGGGGTTGTATACCCTGTAATCTAATGGTGTTCTCTCAGGTGTGTCTCTGTGATGATTGTTATGTCTATTTCATTGGTGGTTAGGTGAATGTTGTTCAAGTGCGTGGGGTTTAGCAATTGAGGAGCATTTAGTACATAGTTGTTTGGCCTTGGTTTGTTGAATCTCTTTCTGGTTAATACATGGACCAGGTTACTGTGTTCTTGGGCATTGAGTTGGTCTTCGGGTTGGAATATTTTGTCTGCTCGGTTTGGTGTTTGCGGTTACAATTACGTCATAGTGTTCGTTGTGGAGTTTTAGTTTAACAGCTTGTTGAGTCTTTGAGGTGTTTGGGTAAATCCTGTGTTGTATGTATACATATATACCTACATACATTCTTTCAATGAGGGAAATATTAAAACAAAATTAGTGGGTTAGGCATTAAAATTTACTGATTTCCTTACGTCTCATATTTTTTATGAAAGGGCCAGAGGTGATGAGAGAATCTACTAGATATGAGGCTGCGCATTAAGAGTACACATCCAGATGACTCAATCAATAACAACGAAACAAATTCAGAAAAATAACTATAATCCCATCTGACTAATTAGATGAATAAGACTTCATAAATTTCCACCAAGGTATATATTTTATAAGCAAATATCCTCGAAAAGATATTTTGAAAAGGACTTTTAAGCAAATACGCTTTAAAGGGTATCTATAAAATACAAAACACTTTCTAAGAAAATTAAGCGATAATGATTATATTATTTGAGAATTCTATTTCATCTATAAAATGTATTTCTAGAAATAAACCTTTATGAAACATACACAAGGAATTGAATAGTTCTTCAGAAAATATTTGCCAAACGTTATGTGTAACAATCAAACTTTTACTAAACGTATTTCCGAATTTCTATGGTTACTGAGTCCATTTGAAAAATACAAAACGGGTATATATATTTATAAAAATGATCAGGCAATTAAGTATCCTATATATTTTAAGAAGTTTCCATGGGCAGTTATAATTGCCTTAATTACCATTAACTCTCATGATCGTTCATGTGCTAATTAATTCGGTGTATAGTTTTGTTGTATGGCATTTGATTTTATTCCTAATGTAATTCCATGCCATGGATTTTACCCATAATAAAGTCATTATTATTATTATTATTATTATTATTAATTACTTATTAAATAAATACAACCTAAAAATTGCATTTTTAAAAGACGCCGAGTTAACTAAAACAAAATTTTTTGACTCATGGAGAATGATTCATGAAAATAAAAGCTTTACAAATGTCTAACAGGGTATTTTGTACCCAGAAAATACCTTAATTTATAAATTATATTTTAATAAAACTTCGTTTTTCTATCAGAGAAGGGGCTCTAATCTGAAACTTTAAAGATTTCCTGTCATGAATATACTATTTTGAATACCTTATGACAGCAATTTCTGACTTTATATCAAGCATTCTGCTGCTAAAATGACATATTCTTATATACAAAGTTATATTCTTAATAATCGTGTAAATATTCGCTTTAGAATGAGTCAATAGTCAATGAAGAAGTAATAGATGGCATGAAAACTTCAACTGATTTGGGCGGATATTCGTGTAAAGCTGCAGTGTTGGAAACATTTTCTGAAAAAGCTTCTCATCTTAACATACAGACTGAGCTACAAGCTAGTGTTTTGTTTGGATTAATCAAATTAAAAGAAACAGGGAAATATCTATTAAAAAATTATGTGAAAAGTACATGTCAGAAAATCGATTATTATTTCAAAGCTGGTACAGTGCATGAAGAAATAAAATTGAGGCAAATAAAAAAGTTTATTAGTTTGGAAAGATTAAGGACGAACTGTGAAAAAGCGACTCATGTTGTAATTGGTATTGACTGGGGAGGTTTGTGCATTCTTAATTGTGAATATAAGACGCATAAAGAATCATCCAGTTCTACTGGCAGTGGAAGATTTTTTAATGTGTTCAAAACTTTAAAAAATGATTTTAGTAGATATTCCAATGAGTCAATAAGAGATAATTCCGAAATATGTGATTTTAGATTGATTAGTGACTTTAAAATGTCTCAACCCGCCAGTTTTGAAGAAGCCATGTCATTGGCAAAACGTTTACCCATTAAGTTGAGGCAGGTGAATAATGGTAAAGGCATACCTATGTTATATTATCTGCAGCCATTACATTCAGTGATCAAAATCTGTAAATTCGAATTGATAATTAAAGATCTATACAACCCTATTCCAGAGTCAGTATTAAAAGAAACCATAGAGTCCTATGAAGAAATAGTGGCAACAAAAAAGAATATTCTCATCCAACAGAAAGAATTTGTTCAGAGTCAGTTTGTCAGCAGTTCATTTGTTAGAAATGTTGACGACATAAATACCAGATTTAACAAATTAATGAAAAATTACAAAGCTGATATGAAGACTTCTTTGCTTAAAATAAGATCAGGAGAGGAAAATACGCTTCGATTAAATGAAATGAAGGAGGAAGTTTATCCAGAATTACAAAAAATAAATTCAGACATCGAAATGGTCTCTGAAACACATATTGAAATATCAAGAGGTGAGAAATTGGTCACAGAGGGTTTCACAATAATTACCAACAATAATCGATCTGAATTCAAGAATTTACAAAACGGATTTATTCTTTATCTTAAGGATTTGACAAAATGCACCATTGAAAATGAAGCTTTCAAAATATTTTACAATTTATTTAGAATACACAAATTAGTAGTGAACGAATTTATGATTGTCTCGCAGGAGCTAAATCCTGAGCTAATTCCTGCAAGTGTTGAAATACAAGCTATCCATTTCTACAAGCATGGAGAAGTGATTTTCACTAATGTGATTGAACTTGTTATATCAGAGCATGCAGTTTGTCGTATAGTTTTAGAGCCCAGATCATTAGATAATTTTCCAAGCAAGAAATCAATCGTACGATTTGGAGTTAAAAATAAATACTATAAATCACAAGATGTGGAGCTAAAATGGATTTGCTCGAATTGTGAATCAAGTCTTTTCTACGGTTTGGACACAAAACTTCTTTATTGTCCTTGTGGTCAGTCAAAAATCTCCGACATAAGATTTTATGCTGTTGACTTATTACTATTTGAAGAAAACATTGAAACATTTATCGCTAAGCTGGACAATTTAACAGAGTTGAAAAATATTAACTTTCTAATTTTGGGTAGCAGAGGCATTGGAAAATCTACAATCATAAAATACATTTTGAAGAAATATTCAAATGAAGAATTATTTAAAGAAACTTTTATTTCCGAATCTATTTCTGATACTCACGAATCAAAAGTATATTCTATGATTTCCGGTAATCACGTCTTAAACTTTATAGATACGCCTGGTATTGGAGAATTCTCAACTGATGGAGAGGATAAGGATAAGCTCCATAAAATGTTCTGTTTTCTTAGAAATTTTGAAACTCTACATGCCGTTTGCATATTGATAACTCATCACATCACCCAGAGTTTGAAGACTAGATTTCAAATAGCAGAGATATTGTCTCATTTTCATAGAGGTGCCGCAAATAATATCGTTTTCTTGATTATGGATTCTGATCGAAAATCTAATAAATCATTAGAAACATTGACAATTCTTCAAGAATACTTGAATGAAACTGATATTCTTCTTCCTGTAAATCCAAAACGAAATTTTTTTTTTCCTGCCCTGAAAAGTTTAACTGATGAGAAAATATATGGAGTAAATCAAGACCATTCAAGATCAGGTCTGAGTAACGCAATTGATCAGGAAATGTCAAAACTTTTAAATTGTGTCTGCAAACTTTTGCCTCATCCAACCAAAGATACACTCAGAGTTGCAGCTGTACATACTGGAATAAATCACATCCCAAATCAGATAAAAAATGTACAGGAAAGCATGATTGCAATTCAATCAAAGAAACAAAACCTTCAAAATGATATCAAGAATATACAGGATAATCTCCAGAAACTTAACCAGAAGTTATATGAAAAGGGTAAATCTTTTAAAACTGTTCAGTTGAAACAGCCAAGGTAGATATTTCTTTATAAAATATGCAACATAGGTATATTGTGAACATTAAAATTAGATTGTTAGTGTCTGCAATAACTGAAATGATTAATAATTTATTTTAGAACTGTTTGTAATGAGGAGGGATGCTGGAGACTTGAAACCGCAGGCAGAGGGGAAAGTGAAACAAGAAAAATCTATACTCAGATATGCTGTGAACAATGTAGGATAACTGGAATACCTCTTGAGGAAACTCACACCCCAAGACTAATGCTCTGCAAAATCTTTGAAGTTGATCATGTTAGTCTACAACATTAAATTAAAATATTGCAGTCAAAGAAGAATTATTTAGGGATTTAGAAATAAGATATACGCCAATACTTTAAATGTTCATCCATGTTTCAATATCTATCAAATAAGTTTTTGAGTTCAGATTTCAGAACTATACTCCAGATAAAGGAAAGACTTTATATATTTAAAGTTTCATCACAAGCAGTCTATTTTATGCACTTTATAATCAAGAGTTTATATAACAACAAAAAATAACAAATGTTTTCTATTTGGTAGAATTACTTTTTGAGGTTTCTAACCTGTAGGTATAGCTATCTACTTTATTGATTTGTGTATTTATCTATAGGTTGAAGATGTTTTAGTATAAGTTAACTTTCAATAGTCAACCGTTTTGAAGAGAAAATTCAAGTGTTATTTGTTTTTTTTTCAAAGTTTATTGTCATTATTTAATAATAATAATAATAATAAAACTTTATTTGAGGTAAATGCATTTACATAGTTAAAATTTATAATTATTGTAAATATTTTAAACAAATTATAACTCCTCAGGAATAAAAACAACCATTTGGCTAAGCAAGTCTCCAGATTATGAGGTCCTTCTCTGTTTAATATATTCTGTACACTGAAAACAGCTGAGAAGCAGTCTGAGAGAAAGAATAGAGGTGCGGGAGTAAGATTAAGAGTAAGGGAAGATGCTCCTATACCGAGAAACTGAGCACCTTTTTTGAGAGACTCTGACAATAAGACAGAACTTTTTGAGTTCTTAGAGTTCTTTGAGTTCTTTAGAGTTCTCAAATGTTTTCATCACTTTTGCACCAATATCTAAATGGTCGGTTACATTGTTTCTTCTAATCCCATCCTTTGAAAATCAGTTTTCTTTAAACATTTGTTAGCTCAAAAAGATATTTCTGTTTAATATATTTTCCATTAAACTATTGACTATTTATTGTCCATTGCGTTCCTAAGCTATTGCTAAGCAATGGTCTCAATGGCAACAGGGTAACTAAAGTGATCTGGTTTCAAATCCTTACATAAAATTAAATAAACAGAACCAACCATTAATTTTAAACAAACGACTTGATATATTTTACCACAAAAACATGTTTAGTGAAACATTTCTAAGTGGGGATTAGAGTGAATGAAGTATTATAGTTATGAGCTATCTAGCCTATTGCTTAGATATCTTGCTAGGAAAAAGAGGCTCGCATAGCAACCGGACACTCATTAGAGGGACACTCATACCACGATATATCATGAAATTGTGCACATATTCATACAAGCAAGAGATAATATAGATCATAATCCATCTTCCAGCACCAGCAGGGAATCATGGCATGGAATAGCAGTACCCATGACTCAGCTTTATAATCCAGCAATTCCAGGAATAGATAGGGAATCCATGGAGTATAAGACAAGAACAACATCTCAGCTCAACTCCCTGCCTGATTCGTACACATGTAGTTCAGTAAAAAACTTTGCTAAGCAAGACTCCAGATTATGAGGTCCTTCTCTGTTTAATATATTCTGTACACTGCAAACAGCTTGCAACAGTCTGAGAGAATGAAGAGAGGTGCGGGAGTAAGATTAATAGTAAGGGAAGATGCTCCTATACCGAGAAACTGGGCACCTTTTTTGAGAGACTCTGACAATAAGACAGAACTTTTTGAGTTCTTAGCACAAGATGTCATGGAAGCATCCCGAGATCTTGAGGTCTATGTGACAATCAAAGACAAAGTTTGCTGCAGTAATGACTGTACTTATATTAGCATAATAGATATGTGCAGTCACGAAGAGGCAGATTCACATATTTTTTCTTCATTTTACGCGCTTACGCTTACGCGCTACATGTCAATTCATAAAATTGCAGAACAACTTGGAAGAGAAAAGGCTGAAACTATGCCATTCTTTCACTCGTTCCACAGGCTGTGACACAACAACATCTTTTACTGGAAAGGGTAAGTTGTCTCCATGGAAGCTTGGAAACGTTTTCCAGCAGTAACAAAAACATTTGGCAAGCTATCAAAGCCCATCAAAGAACTCCTTGATGAAGATGTCAGAAGTTTAGAGAGATATGTTGTAATTTTACATTATCGAGGCTGTGAATGTTTTTCAACAAATGGAGCGAGACTAGAAATGTTTATGACAAAAAACAAATCTATGGAAAGGCTCCCTCCTACATCAGATGATTTAAAGCAGCACATTCCGAGGGCAGTGTATCAATCTCACCCTATCTGGGGACAGTGCTTAATTCGCAACCCAGTGTTACCTAATTCAAAACATGGGGAAAGCATCATGTAATGGGTCAGAGTCAGGGACTACTCTAATATCTATTCAAGATAAATAATATTCAAGTAGTCTCTGGTCAAAGTATTGTCCTGTTTGGATGACACTAATGGAAGTATCTCAAAATATCAGGGAACTTAATAAATGCTCATGCAAGAATTCATGTTCTAAAGGCGGTGGTGCAGTTGTCGTGCCATTGGGTTACCTTGCATGTCACTTTGTGGATTCAAGGGACTTGATAATAACTGTGACAGACCCTAAGTATGTTTTTTCTTCTATCTATGAAGAGACTATTTTGTAACTAAAAATATAAATGGCATTCAATAAATACAATAAATACTATTTTTCAGCTAAAAACTTTTTGGCAAAGGTCGAGGTCAAGATAACAAATGATAATGAAAGTAATCATAATAATTCAAATTGATTAGTTTTAAATAATTTTATTCATTTACATTGATTAAAGCTTATTTTGGTTAGTATACAAAATTAGTTTTACTCAAATTAGCTTTTTCTTTCTAAAATGGCTATTTTGTCAAAGGTCAAGGTCAAGGTCGTAAAAGTAAAAGTTCAAAATGTTCCTCGGACAAAAAGTTAGACAGTTGTATATACATGCAAAAATTCATGCATGTATGAAAATTTGCACAATCGTTCTGCCAAGTACCACACAACTAAACAAATAGACAGATAACACAGTTATAAAATAAATTTATAAATTCAATATTTATATACATATATATACAGCTACATAATACGCTGTATTTGAGAATCTGGTCAGTTTGCCATTTCTATTTTTGTGGCAAATTTTCATTCTTTCTCATAAACATTTATTTACTATTTATTCTGTTGTCTACTATAAAATAGACAACAGATTTTTAGTCCGCATCTCCAAATCACGAAAATCGATTATTATTAAGAATGTCTTATTTGTGTTTCAGATTGATATACAGTTTAATTTTAATTTGATTTAATTAAATCAATTTTTGTGAATTTAAATTAATTTTATTGACGTTAACGTTAACGTTGATGTGTTTTAGGTTAGCTGGATGGTTGATCATTTCGGAAAGGATAAATTTGAAAGCATTCCTGGCTGTTTTATAACCAACTGTGTGGAAACAGACTGTAACTCATTTGAAGGTAGGAGGCACAATCATTTGAGCTATAATAAAGAGGAAATAAAGAAGAGATTAACTGAAGATGAATGGATCAATTTTATGAAATTGTTTGATCAAAATTGTCATGAATGTGGTCATCATTGGAGTACACACGTTCATATTGATCATCATGTAGAAGTAGGTGTGGATTAAAGTCGTTCTGAATATGTATTTTAGCATTTTACTTTCAACTTTCCTGTGTCAAAATAAAATATTCTGAAAACCAAACGGTTGTTTCCTAAAATATTAAATACGTAGATATTGACATTTGTGAAAAACATTTCACTTTTCACGATTGGAATCCCGGTCGTGTATGTTTTGAATATACTATACACTATTTAAAGGCCTTTTAGGTCTAATATTCATATATACATATTTAATTAACCTTAAATAAAAAGATGCATGCACACTTGCAATGAATTTAATCGTTTAAACACAAAATAATATCATTCCTTTTAAAAGTTTTAATGGTTAAAAGTTATAAATACAACAAAAGGTTTTCTTATGCATGAATGATATCCTTTCGTTATCATTTTCAAAAGAATTTGTTAAATGTATAATTACTTGAGTTTGGAATGTATAGATTGTTCCGGGAGATTTCATTAACAAGGAAGTCGATGAAGAAATTCAAATCAATAATGGGAATGAAGCTAACTACAAATCGAAAATCCAATTTCTGGAGAAAGAATTAATGGAATTCGAGAAGGTGAAGCAGATGATAAAAGACACAAAAATTATGTTTAACAAATTCATTCAAAACAACTCTCTCATTCCGTCGATTATGAGCTTACGAGAACAATCAAACAGTGAAGACGACTCTACTGAAGTTGCAAGGTATGTATATCTGCCTTCATACGAAAATTTAATAAATTGCTCATACAATTTACATTCGGTTTGGTAAAATCTGCTAAGATACACAACTTTTTGCAGATTTAAAAGCGTATACAAATTGTTTCTATAAAAGTTTCAATGGGAAACCCAATTTTCTCAAACTACGTACGTACGTGTAAGTTATTAACAACAATTTCATTCAGGAATACTCATAAACCTTGACGTATAAATAATAATTAAATATTGTATTAAATTATATGTCTTATATGTACACATGGGGAAACGGGGGAAAACCATACATACGTTATATCACCCCTTGTTCTCAAGAACATGGGATGATCTCTTTTATTCAATATTTCACAACTCCTAGACGATAAACTCTCTTCTTACAGGTTTACCACTTCTACCAATCTCATCCTTCATTTCTTCTTTTTCTCGTATCATGTTATACAATATTACCTTCTTATTCTGATTGATATCGTACACCGGAACTCAATTTAATTCTATTATGTCCCAATACTTGGGTTTACTGCGAACATGGTACATCTGCTAAAGATGAACTTCTTTCAGACTCGAAAAATCAGATATGTAAATTCTTTCTATAATAGTTTGACTTAAAAAAGGAAAACAGATAATGTGCTCAAACCACGAAGGAATAGATATCAATCAATCAGATTCTAAACAAATCAAACTGCTAAACTGTGAGCTAAAATATGCTTAATTTATTGAATGAAATAGTTTTCGGCGGTTTCCAAACTTATTTTATTTTATTAACTTGAATATTCATGAACTGATTGTTCAAGTTATGATAATTAGCCATGACTTCTAATTACGATTTCTAACCAAATACTGATTAGAACTTTTAGAACTAATTTAGAACTTTCCTCCTTCTGAAGTAGAATTTTACTATTAATTTATTTTTAGTATTGCGGTAAGGAGAATGTTTTAATAAGCCAAATAAAAACACACAACACGATATTCATAAGTTTTTTATTTTTTACGACATGTTTCGCCGATCCAATGTCG
>JAYJLU010011337.1:0-10538 GCA_036873645.1 Minona dolichovesicula | reverse complement strand
CAATTTTATACGTAGAAAACAAATTTTGCAAAGCTGTTGTAACATTTTCCTCTAGATTAAGCAACATGGTTTGAAATGTGTGTGTGATATTGTGAAATATGATATTCAAATGTGTGATATTCAAAAATTTTAACTAAACCTTTACTTCACATTTAGTTACTAATTCAACATTATTCTAAACCAAATTTGTGTTGTTAAGGAAATTGATTTCGTTCTTAATTGGACTTACCATACTCTGTATTCATTTATATTTGTTAAGGCCATATCAAATTTATGCTTTAACCAATGTTTAAAAGATAAGCTGACTCAAGTATTTGAAATAAATTATGAAATATAAACTTTATCAGTAAACTGCTATTTTGTTTTTATAAAACTGTATAGATACGAGTAACCCATATTGACATATTATTTGAATTCATGAAATAATGATAGAATTTATGCATAAGGTTAAGTTGATGTTTGTATAATAAATTGACTGAATAAATTAAAAGTAAAAATGAACTATTAATACCATAAATTAGGGTCTTATCAATAATTAGAAAATGTTACTTTGATTGTATCAATCAAGTACATTTTTTGTTGACAAACTGAACAAAGTTTCAGAATCAAATTATTATGCAAATCATTGTTTCATTTTATGAGTTTTGGAAACTTAGTTACTTTTTCAATGACAACTATAGTCATGGCAAAACATAGCAAGTTTACGAAAAAAGGGATATTTTGATTTATTTTACAAATAAAGTATGGGTACATAAATAAATGTATTTATATACAAATAAGTATTTTTGTCAACCTAACATAATGTAAGAAACACTATAAAATTTTAATATTTACTGTGGTTACCCTTGTTTTTTATAATACCTAGTCTGAAGGTACTTATGCATCAAATTTATGATATTTTGACAGTTACTGTTATTTCAGAACACCAGACTTTATTTTATGATTCTTTTGAGGTCAGAGTTTTCATATATATAAAAAGAACATAAAAAATATAAACATATACAACAAAAAATAAATTTAACAATCTTATACTTCTATTTGTAATATATATATATCATTTAAATCATTTCTAAATCATTTTTTAATAATTTAAAAAAGATTAACTTCAGAGACAAAAAACATTACCTATGTCTAGTCTTAACCCTAAAACTAACTCACATTATGATAGAAAATATCTTAATAAAACGACACTATCGAATTGTTCAGGAATTAGGAGTTTTAATATTAAAAATAATCATACGTTAATGATAATAAAATATATAGATGTAAATAATTACATCCAAAACTTGGACCCTTAAATTACCGCAACATCTATCAATAAGAATGACAATAATCGTTTGAGGTATATAAACAAGTGTTCATAACGATCTGTATTTTCTTTTATAGTAGAATCATAGTAGGGATGAAACCAAAGAATTTTTTTAGAATAGTGTTTTTTATTGGAAATCTACATAAAAATTTAGAGCGTTTATAATGGACAATAATTGAAGTGGCATATCAGTCTTTAATAAGTCCGCTTTTAGAAAATTATATCTTCTTGTAAACACAGTTCGACTGAGCCGTACGGCGTACGAGACAAGAGTTCTGCTCAGTAGTGATCGTATGCAATATTTCTCGATCGACCATAGCGTACAGTTCTGTTGAACTTTAGTTACGAAAAGACCCTAAGTTTATATAATAATAATAATAATATAAATTGGCTTTATTTCCAGTAAAAGGGATGCTTTTAAATAGGAACAACATATATGTATAAATTATACATAATACTAATTGTAGAATATAATAGTTTTAAAAGTAAATCATAATAGAGAATATGTTCATTGTCTCCAATAGGAACAACATAAATAAAAGATACATAAAATATAATTAATAGTTATATATAAATTATAATAGAAAATATGTTCATTGTCTCCAACTACAAAAAGGAGAGAGGTCAATCCAATAAAGGCAACAATAAAATTGATTACATATAAATGTATTGGGAAAGAAAACTTTACGTACTGTGCTCCATTTTGGTAGATAGCTTGAATTCGATGACAGGATCAATCAATCTTTATTGATATTGGGGATCACTATATGTACCTATACATAACAAAGATATTTAATACTTTCGCTAAAAAGTACATAAGCAAAGTCGAGTTTAAATAAAACGGTTGAAAAGACATCACTTCTGAGAGAAGGACTAACAGCCAGAATTATCGAAAAAAGCATTGAAGAATCTTTGTCAAAAAAAGAATTATTTCCTGAATTGGAGAAGCATTAATACAGTTTATGAATGAGATTGATTGAATAGGTATACCAAAATTGTTAACTTTGTGGTACTGATTTTTGAATAAGTATTCTGGCTTTCTAAGTGACATTGAAATTTGATAACGTGTTTATTTATTTATTTGTAGTTTTATTAATGTTATTATTTAATTTTCTTACTATTAATTCCGACCTATGGGTAATATGCGTAGGTATTTAAATAGAAAAAATATATGATAACCGACCAGTTCAACAATTCAATTGATATTCATCTATTAGCATGCCAAATAGAGAACATCACTGCTAATTAAAATAAAATAGCCTTTATTTGGTAACATCAGAGAATCGAGCTTTTTCTCAACTGCAGCATAGACGAAATGAAATCCATAAACCGAAAAAATGAAAATAAGTTGGCAGACCAAGTTTTATTCATTATGAAAGACTGCGTTCAAATAATACAAATCAAATAAGAAATTGTTTAAAACGATGTTACGATATTCGAATATGGTAGTTTTCTGGCACTTTGGAATCCTAAAATGAATAATAATCATGTAGTTTAAGTATTAATATAGTGAGAATACTAGACAATTTAATAGGATTTTCATGAAATTGAGTAAAGCGTAAATTACATATTATTACAACTATTTTGCTGAGATGCTAATATCTTTTAAAGTCAAGGTACGGTTTTCCTCTTCATTGCGAAGACGAGACTATCTCGTCCTCGGAAATCTATGTATTTGCGATATAATTTTAATACATTCTTTCAAGAGATTCAAGGACGAGATTATCTCGTCTTTGGAAATTTGAAATATGCAGTCATATTTCTATCGCATTGAAGAGGTTAAAGAAATTTAAAAAATGGCTCAACGAATATATAATAACTATTTAGCAATTGTAGTCAACACAAATCCAGAAATATAATTTGACAATGTGACAATAAAACTTAAAGCAGTAAACATGTCACTACATGAAATGGAATCAAACTAGGTAACTAAGAATCAAATCTAAATAAACTGAACGATCAGTTTAACGGGGAGGGAAAACCATTCAATTAATAAAAGTTCTCTTGTTGTTGTGGTTCTGCACGGTGGCAGCGAGATAGTTGCCTTCGCGGATGGTATTTTGTCACGTCTCGGTTGATATCCGTTTCCAAGTCGATTAAGTTGTTCGCCTGGCTAAGGCACTCAGGTGTGTTTGGTTTTCCTTTTTATCCGTTTCGAATTTATAGAAAACCCACATCCTCTACAACGCTCTCAATCACAAATCAGCCGACACTTCATGTAACAATAATAAGTGCATTCACAATAGTGATCTGTGCCTCACATTTAAATCTGTCTATTCCCTCCGTTGTGATAAATGTTCTCAGCAATATATTGGAAGTACAATCAGGACCCTCCAAGTAAGATACCGTGAACATCTAGACAATACTAACAGTAGCATTTTTAAACATAAATTAATTTGCTCATTTACTCCCGAGATAACATTAATTTACACTTTTTAAAGAAGCAATTATGATTTCAAAACATATTCCCCAAATTAACAGTAAAATAGAAAGAGACGATATCATACACGTCTTTAATCTATTAATTTAATTTATTTTTATCATTTTTCACTTTATGTGTTTATTGATTATATTGATTGCATTAAGTTCAGCTCATAACCTATTTTATTTTATTCATGTCAATTGTAATTACATTACGTAATTCAGTCATTCTCATTGTAATGCAGCTCATCGATTCTATTACGTAATCCACTCTGTATATTAGCTTGTGTTCACTGCTGTAGTTATAGTTTTAATGTTACTTGATGGGGGACTTTGCCCGAAAATTCGTGTATACACACATCATAATATATATTAAACGAAGCTATACAATAAGGTCAATATTTTGATTAAAACATGTATAATAGCGTATGTACCTCTAAGTCCTTATCTGAATAGAGAATCTCTCCAAGTTGAACAATTTGATATTGATCATGATTTAAATCTTCCTTTAACAAATTTACTTTCGACAATACATTGGGCGGCGCGTGACCTTTATTTGTGAGATTCAGCATTTGCTGCTTGCGACAACTGGGATCAAGAATTATTAAACCAAGAGGCAGTTGATTCTCTTTGGAAAATTGAACACCAATAATTGTCCTACTGTGACCATCATGTTGAAAATAAAGCGGAAAGCGTGGACAATAGTCGTTAGCAGTGGAAAAATAGTCATACACCCACTGGAGAAGTCTATAAACAGGAACAAAACAATACTTAAATGATTTATATAATAATCAATAATAAATTTATATATAATCAAATGAAATCAAACTGTAAGAAATCATTTATACTTTATGTGCTGCTTTTTAGGACCAGTGGGGTGAGGAAAATCAACAATGGTCGCTTTCACTTTTAGAGATCGGAAAAACATGGCCACTTCTGTGGCACCGATCCATTTTCGGGTACCCGCGAGTTTAGAGTTAAGTTGATTTGCGCCTACTGGATCAAAGCCTTTTCTCCAAGCAGCTTCGATTAGAGTTTGGATGCGATAAATTGATGGCATAATAGGTTTACCTGAAAACCACACAGGCTATCGAAAACTAAAGAATTTCTAAGTAAGTAAATAAGTAAGTAAGTAATACGTTTATTTTTTTAAAGAATGAGAATCATAAGCAATTAGAGAAAAAGATAAAACAAACTAACACAATGAATATCTAATTACATTACTATTGTACACTGATAGAAAGAGGTTCTAAAATATTACATGTACATTGAAAAGAACAAATGATGTTATGTGCTCTATTTTGAATACTGACTGTTAATTAGAGATGAGAGATTATTTGGTAATGAATCAGAGAGATTTGTAGAGATTCGTATGTTTTCTCTACATTCCAAATTATTCAGTTAGGATAATTAATAATTCTAATATTTACACTAATAAATTAAGATTGTTAAGAAATTTACTCACCAGAAAATACCACCCTCAGATACTCATCAAATTGCAGCATAGAAGAGAGAATCATCTGGATATTTCTGAAGCCACATGCATAACCATAATCACCAGCTCCAGAAGCAAAGTGCCAACAGTTGCAGCTCAACAAATAATCACCCTCCAATTTATTTAAAAGTCCACCATCTGTAGAGAGAGATGATACCACAGCTAAAGAGGAAAATTTATGAGATACATATATTAACAATTATGAATACTTATATTAAAAACTTCATTATTTTAACTACTACTGTTTTAATTCAAAACATCCTTATTTGAAATTTATTACATTTTGTTACTGTATTCTCATTATCCACTTGATTATTTGATGGTACCTGTTGATTTTCTGCAGCATTGCTCTAAAAGATAATAAATTTATGCCTTAGACATATTTTATCTTATGCTTTTGAATTTGAATTTATTTTATTAAAGCATACAATACATGTATGCATATTATATACTTACATGTTTTATTAATACTTGATTAAATTTAGTTTAATTAACAAACAAGGGCACATACTTTCTCTAACTTTTGATTTTTCTCAAGCTGTGTAACATTGGTATCTAAATGAAAGTTATGTAGATAGATAAAGTTATATAAAAGTTACAGAAAATATATAGGCATTCAAATAATCTCAAAACAAATACTTAACAAACATTCAATAAAACTTACTGTCAAAATGTGCATCTACATGAGACTCAATTAGATTAGGATCAAAAATTTCTGAACACACAGGACATTCCATTAATTCTGTAATAAAAAGTCAACCAATAAAAAACTTAATCAATAACTAATGAAGCAATAGAAATCATAGCATGGTACCACCATAAACAAACATTTTTTATTTGCAAAATACATTCTATAATACAGTTAATATGAACTATGAAAAAGTTGGTAGGAAAGTTATGAAAGTTCTACAAATATAATTAATAAAACTTAGACCGACCCTGCCTTAAATGTGGGAAAATGTCTTTAAGGTGAACAATTAGTTTTAGACTTTTAGATTTTTATACAGATATAAAACATCTTTCATTCCAAAGAGCTCTCTCCCTCCATTCAATTACTAAGTATACCACATCTATATGTTGAAAACAAATTCTTGATTACATAAGTTCTGAAGTCCAACTTCTGACTTTTAGTTGGTTGTGAATTAATTTAACCAATTTTAATCTGAGGTTTAGACCAAAGGCCAGAAATTTGTCCGGATGATTAATTTCTGACAGGTCTATATAAACCATGTGCATTATATCAGTTTGAGAGCTTTTTTGGAATAATTTCTGACCCATATTGTAAAATACATTCTGTGTCAGAAAATTTGTTTGAACATGGGTTAAAATAAGTTTTAATGATGTTTTAAGTTTATTATGCCAAAATTTGTATTCATTATATTCATCAAGCAAAATTTTTAACTAACTAAAAGTCAGAAAGAAATTAGTTTGAACAAGTTTGGAATTCATTTAGTCAGGAATATGTTTCCAACATATAGCCTATAGGTTTTCAACTCAACATCTGACTATGTAATTTAAATTTGATTGTATTAAAAAGTAAAGTATATAGACTATAGTATAATAAAATCAGCATAAGATTAATTATGTATACATAGAAATTGAACTATTAGCGGCAGTTTAGTCTAGAAATGACATCTTTGTTTAAATTGTGGCAACAAGCTGTATGGTACTACATTGGCAAAAAATATTTGAATATGGTAAGATCTCGCTGCGCTGTCAATTGTGTTAACAGAGACATGCCAGAAAATAGGCAGAAAGGAATATTGTTTCATAAGTAAGAGATTAATGAAGTTATTGTTTCATGGTCATTTCTGTATTTGAAAAATGATAAACAAATCCTTACCTGAGTTAACAAAGGAATATTATTGGATATACATTTGGAAAGTAAAATTCTTAAACTGCTCAATAAGTTTTCAGATACTTCTATCTCAAGAATAGTTGGTAAGAATAGATTAAATTTCAAAATTAAGCTGTTTAAATGAAGAATACAAAACAAAGCCGGGTCAATCAATATACCTAACTGCTATATAGAGCACTGTTGAATTCCCGCACTGTCTATATAACGAGCAGGCCTGTTCAATACATCAACACTCACTGACTTAAGAGTACAATTCCAGTGAATATTATCCACCAATAATCTCTGTCCTTCTCACTAAAACTCAATACCAAATTTCTGCTGCTTCTTGCATTCATAGACTCCGCACTGCATGATTCATCAGGGTTTGTATCGATGTCATATCTATGAATTATAGAGCAAATGTTGCCTTTGCTTGTAATGATAAATTACAGCGGTCTTTTCTAGACTACCCGCCGCAAATATAGTCCGATCTCTATGTGTATACAGAGTATAACAAACAGTTGAACAACTAGTTAACTACTAGACCAGCCTTAGGCTTTATCATATTTTAGCATTACAAATTAAAAACAATTTTTAAAACAAAACAAAAAACTTTTATTATAAAATTAAATAACAATTACTGTAAGGGGTTAGGGTTAGGGTTAGTGATAAACTGACTAACTTAATATATTGATAAATTGACCCTAATCATAACCCTAACCCTGACTATTGAGTAATAGTGTGTTTGTTTACTTAGGAGTTGTATATAGAGAATTAGTTTCCAACACCATAGCACATTTTTTCTCGCAACCTAGCAGTTTGCTTGACTAAGGAACCAAAAGTGTTAAATAATCTTATATAGGACTTAACATTATCTTTTAACTCATTAAAGTTTCACCTTGCGTGATGTAAACATAAATAATTTATAAATATATAAATATAAATAATTTGTAACGCTAAAATACAATAACACCCAGCCTTATTCAAATCAGCAATTCAATCCAGTATCAAACAAAAAATATGATGGCTGCAGCCTTTTCTCTCCTTTCTCTGAATGAATGAAGAGAGAGGAATTCATTGAAAAATCAAGATACACTAACATATTTAACATACTTAAATTTCGCTTAAATATACACTTAAACCCTTGAATACACCCCAAGCACAGGCATTGAATCAAAACGCCACCACGCCTATTAAAATTGCTAAACTTAATCAGCTATAGAAGTTTTTTAAACCACTTGGAACTTAGAAAGTCAATAATATTACAGAAAAGCAGAACATTGTTTGCTAATAATTTGGTATAGATTGATTCCGAAAACCCTTGATTCATATTAACCTTTACAAACGAAAAATTGCAATTTTGAAATTTATAATAGTACTTTTAATAAGCAGATGCAAATTATTCAACTGCATATTTTGCGGTTTCACTCATATCAAAACTCACAAATTAACTAGTAAAATAATAAGAATCTGCAAAATTCTCTCTGATTTGCAATATCAGATTGGACAAAATTAATACTCTATATAAATGATAATCAGACAGCTGTTAGATGTTTTCTGTTATAGTAGTACTAAAAACTATAACATATTTTGTTCTCGCTATTTTTTGCTTCATTGTTTAATTAGTAGAATCTTTCAGCGGTGAATTAAAAAATCTCACAAAATTTGAGAAATACACCGAGAAATATATAGGTACCTCATTTTATTCAGATATACATTTAATCATACGTCTATAAACGTATTTTATTCTTTAGAAATATAAGCTGTTATGAATTAAAATAAGCTTTAGCTGTTTCCATAGCTTTCGCTTATATTGTAATATTTTAGGGAATTATCCTCAGTTTAGGCAGGGATGAATATTAATAAAATTAAGGTTTAAACAATCTATATAACTTGTTCTATAAAAATATAATGAAATGATACAATATTTATTTATGTGAAAAAGTTGCATAATTTGAATTTTTCGAAATGATGAAACTTAATTTTATTTGTACTTTATTGAAAATGTCTGGAAAAATAACTATTTATTTTCCATCTAAGTGACATGTAAGAATTCAGGTCAACTCGTTCCCAAGTCAACTCGTTCCTAAGTCAACATTGTATCTAATATCATTGCTTCTCTGGTGTTCTAGGTTGGGTCCCGAGAAATAAAGTTGCTAAAATTGATCCTAACCCTAACCCTAACCCTTTATTTTAGTTTTTTAGTGTACAAGTTTACCTAGTGTAAGGTTACTTGGGTGAAAGTTGACTTAGGAACGAGTTGACCTGTTCCCACATGTAACACCTTCCATAACATATATTGTTAAATATACCTGATGGAAACATCTTAACATTTGTGTTTAGTCTATTCCTACATTCTATTTGTAAAACAAGTAAATATATATTATTTTATGAATTTAAATCAAACCAATAAATACAATAAATTTTTGATATACAAATTTAATCATGTTTGCTGCACAATAATATTAGAAAAATAAGTTTTGAAGCAGTTCTGCTAAATTGACCTTTTAGATATTTATAATGTTAGCAAAAGGCTACCAGTTGTAAATTTCTATAAATTTCAGTATACCTTTAGCTAATCATGTTAGCTATAACTAGTGACCTAGTAATTAGCTGTCTGTGATAAATCACAGAAATCACTGTAATGCAGTTTGTTGATTGTATATTATGTAATCCACTCTAACCTGTCATACTATATATTAGCTTGTGTTCATTGCTGATACTCTCATAGTTTTATATCACTTGATAATGGACTATGTAAGAAAATATACATCTTAGCAGCCAGAGCTTTCTTCTTAGTTTTTATCACATAATGCTGCTCAAGAAGTCACAACAACAATATACTTAGCCAGCTACAGTAAATTTACTATTGCAATTTTAGATAGCACATAGGGATAAAGTAAACATTTAACCTGAATATAATATATGTATAAATTATATTTTCTATTGTATCTTATTTTTATTCTCACAATAACCCTAGCCTCAGTCATAATTTATTTATTAAACCTAAGCCTAATTATATTGTGGTATGAGTCTATATAACTACATTAGTTAAGACCTGATATTTTTGTTATTAAATTATATTCCAACCACTCAGGAATAATATTTGATTGAATAAATCAAAAATTCAACGAACAAATTATTAATGTATTGGCTCAATTAGAAGCCAATATGTTCTGACCTAATCTACCAAATTGAAAGCTTTTTTGTCTTCTACCACATAATACTTAATTTTGTGGTACAATTATATTATCCCATTCCAAGAGTTAAAAAAACAGAGAAAAGTTCTCAATTTAGTTTTTTGGCGATCCTTCGTTTTAGGTACGTAAAACTCAAAAATTCCCGCACTTGTTTTTGTGAGATAAAAATATATTTATTTATCATAATAATTTATTTATACATCATAATAATGTTGGATGATACAATAGATAGTATTTATAAAAACATTGTTCTGGTGAATATGGGGGCTAATTAAA
>JAYJLU010011226.1:0-10539 GCA_036873645.1 Minona dolichovesicula | reverse complement strand
AGTATTCGTTGATCTTATCGCAAAATTGCTCTATGCTTATCAATGTATTATCGATGTTGATGTGCGATTTATGGTTTCCAGTTTTCCTTTCTCCAATCGTTTGTTTTATGCGAGTCCACCATTGTTTGTTGCCGGCTATTGTGTAGTTTATGTTCTTTTCGATTTGTTCTTTTTGGAGTTCATTTATTTTCTTCTTAAGTAGTTTATGGAAGAATGGTTTATGGTTAAGAAGTTTATGGAAGTTATCTCAGGATACGTTTCAGCTGTGTAGTGTCTTACTACTCTTGACTTGGAAAGTAGTAAAAAAACTAAATAAAAATAGGCTATTTTCAAATTGACATAGGTACGCATTTTAATTGTTAAAGACGTAATTATTAGGGTAAAAAATTGAGTTGACATTTACATAATTTTATGTGTAAAAGTTTATGTATTATTCGGACAAGGAAGTCTTTTTGTTTGCTTCTGTGATGACACTACGGGACATGTTGTGGTCTCTTTTGAGGTTTCGGTGGTGGCTTTGTTTCTGGTGGGAGGAGGTGGTATGCCTTTTGTTTTTGAGTATCTTTCTGAAGAGTTTTTCTTCGCTTTCTGCATGATTAGTGGATCGTTGGAATGCAGTATTCACGTTTTATACTTTGATCTACCACTAATAATATAAATATTATATTTATATGTTAGTCGTTGGATTGCAGTATTCGCGTTTTATACTTCTGTTTGTGAAACTAGTTAGCCGATTTCTGTAGTGTTCACTGCGGTGAGGCCCCATCATCTTTGGCTAGCACGTGAGTTTGTTTGTGATAAGAGAGTTGTAGATGTTATGCGTGGTCCTCTGTTCATACCGCGACTTTTGAGTATCTTGATGAATGTAAATTGGACAGAGATGCATTTTTAATTTGGGAAGTTGTATGTATCGTGTTTTTCAGGTCGAAGGTCACTCCCAGGATGTTTATTTCTTTGTTACGTTCGATGCTCCCCATCTTCGGAATCTCGTCTTTGAATCTTGAATCGTCTAAATATAATTTCTTTCGACTTTTTGTTGCTCAGCTGAAGGTTGTTGACTTTCGCCCACCATTTATCTTTTGGAGTTCTGTGTCTAATTGATTCTATATTTTCAGGAGGGACAATTAATTAAAGGTGTCGTCTGCGTACTTTAGCAATTGCGGTTACCTTTAACCAAAGGTTTTAGGTCTGATGCCACCACTGAGAAGGCAAATGGTCCTATGGCTGAACCTTGTATGCGACACGTCGGAATTTAGCGTTGTTTCTTTTAGATGTTTGATTTTGAAATTATGTTCTTTGTACGTTAAAGTTTATTTCTATAGGTGGTTTCAGAAGTCGAATCAGTGAGATAACCATATAGTCAATGTCATCCTTGATGTCATCAGCGAACTTATGAACTTATAAAGTGCATTTGTATTTTGAATTGGCTTTAGGGATACAACCAAAGGATGCAACATAAACACATAAAATTCGGAATATGTACCTCCAGGGGTTATTGAATTGCACGAATTGAAATCTCTGGATAAAGTTCTTTAGTCAGCAGATGAAACCTAAAGGAATGTCATGTTTCGAGAAGATGATAATGTGAGTAAGTCGTGAGGATCAACTGTGTCGAAAGCTTATAGTTGCATCGAAAGCTTGCGACTTTGTAGATTTGGTATCAGGATTTTCACTCTGTTTTGTTATGTCGTCGAAAATAGAAATTGTGGCACAGGTTGTGTTGCTCTTTTGACGGAAGCCGAATTGTGTCTTCGAATGATATGGTATGTTTTACATAGTTTTACTACTACATATATACCTATATGTATAATTGTTTTTCCACAGAATACTGGTGGCAGAAAAGTTGAGTTCCGACTTGAATAGAGAATTAAAAACTACATGAAAACTTGGTGATATAGAGTCTTCTAGAAGACTCTATATCACCAAGTTATCTACGTTCTTATTATATAGGTCTGACTTGAAAATGGAGTGCATATCTCTATATGCATTGTTGTTTTAATAAATAATGCGTTTGTTTCCCTCATATTTACTATATGTATAA
Source organism: Minona dolichovesicula (assembly GCA_036873645.1). Lineage (NCBI taxonomy): Eukaryota > Metazoa > Platyhelminthes > Proseriata > Monocelididae > Minona > Minona dolichovesicula. Next base: position 8,498 of record JAYJLU010011226.1, on the reverse strand, counting down.
TTCATCAATATAATCGCATCTTTGTGAATGCGGACAGATAAAAGCTGTTATACTATAAAGTTATGTTTCAATTGAATCGATTGTAATGATCAATGAATTTGTCAATCTTTAAATAGTAATCTTCCTGTAATTATATATGTATATGATAAGAATATATAAACAATTTGTTTTACCAACGAAGCCATAACGTTATTGTTTCCCATGTTTGATCAATTAGGAATAAAGGAATTTGTGTGATCATTATTTGACTTAATTTTTGCATCAATATTATTACAATATTTGAAAATAAAAATAAAACCTATCAACTGCAATGGGCGCCGAAAGTGAGATATGCATAATGGATTATCAATTGAAAATATCACGTGAGATATTATATAATCCCAGGAAATGGCAATAGCTGTAATAACACTGGTTTAAATATAATTATAGTGTCATTTTTTAAAGATATTATCATATGAATCAAAATAATATGAAATATGTATTATGAATCATTATTTGCGTTTTTTTCAATCAATATTTTTATGAATATAAATTTTTTTCAATAAATAATTTATTCAGATATATATTCAGATAAGACTTGGACTCCGTTTTTTACTAAGAATTATCATGCTTTTTTTAACTCTGCCGCACTCCTTATCATTTTAAATTATTTAAACTTTATTCATTTAAAAGTAGCATATAGATCATATAATAAAAAGGCTTTATTTTAAATCAAACATTTGTCAGACGTAAAAAAAATGAGTGCAATTAAAAAGTCAATAAAATAATAGACACTAAATATTTACAATTTACTAATTATTCCTGATGTGTTTATAGCCTTTTTAGTGTAGTGATACATTTATTATATTACAGTTTTGCAACATCTATTTTATTGCTACACCAGATGATTAAAATCATTATAAGATTGAAAAAAATTGTTCCTATAGGCTAAACCTGTTTGTAATTGTATTCCAGCGTCAGATTTTTGGTCCTGTAGATACCATGTATTTTTACCTATATTTACTCTATGCTATATATAATTTTGAATAGCAGTATTGAAGTTCAATCTTAAAATTATTTTAGCGAGAAATCTCCATTGATTCTTGACAAGAATGATTATAACTATTTTTTGTCATTAATTTTTAAGTTATTATCTTGTCGAGAAATATAATCTAGACAAGAATTGCTTTCTAATGGTTAGACTCACAGGAAGAACAATTCTTGGTTGCATTGAAGTGAATTTAATCATTCTCCCTCAATTTAATACCAGATTATTTTCCTGTTGTAAATATGTAAATATGTCTTCTTTTCGTGTTGTTCTATACTTTTTATTCCTTGTGGCTATGTTTCTCATGCTGTTCTTTGTTGCCGGGTGGATGGTAGGCATATAAAAAAAAATTTAAAAAGTTCGGCAATATTGTTCGCCCAAAAGATTTGTTACCTTTCAATTTGTTTTAATTTACTATTTTTCAGCCATTTAATTATTTACTTTCAGAAAAGTTTTTTTTTGAAAAAAGAAATTAAAATTAAAAATGTATATTTACTTAAAATATCTTCGGCACTGGCTGTTTTAAACGATATTTATTAAAGTCTGAGCAATTAAGTTATAAGGTAAGGTTATTTCTGTCGACTGTCAAAATGTTTATTATGTTCCTTTATTTTTGTATATATAGTGAGTACACAGTATGAGTATATCATTCTTTCAAGCCTTTTAGGGCTAAATTAAAACTAGTTGCACTTACACTAAGATTTATAAATTTATTATATAGCACTAACACCAGGTAAATTGAATGTATGCTCTTTATGTCCAAAGGGCTGATTTGGGTTTTAGTGCCCAAATTATGACAAATATGTTTCATCATACAGAATGAAAAATCAAGCATTGATTTTAAAACATATTTCATCTAGTAAATAAAGCAAAATTTATCATTCTTTTGTATAAGTTATCATATCTACTTCATTTAAATTCTTAATAATTAATAAATCTAAACTAATTTGTCTGATCAATTAACTGAATGACTATAATATGACCATTAACCCTTTGCACATGGCACATCAAGTGACCTTGGGCTGATGTGTAAATATCATATGTTACAATGAATATTTCTACTGAACTGGAACCAAATACTATACAGACATTGGACACTGGTTTGAACTTGTGCCTATATAACTTTATATAATTTTGCTTTAGTTTCAACAGTTAATATATAAAAACAACAACATACAATTTGTTTTATTTTTATAAATCCAATAATTAACTGGAATTCAATATGTTAAACATGTTCAATTTAGCCATGCACAAAGGGTTTGGGTTTTTATATTTTATTTGACCATATATTTTATATGACCTACAACTGGATAGGGTTAGGGATATAGAGTGGCTATATGACCAGTATTAAACCAGATATTTAAAATAAATTTTACATGACCTATAATTGTTTTATCTACACCCTATTTATATGCCAAAATTGTTATTTATCAGGTTACTTATCATCTAATAAGGCGATCTGATTTTGGAATTATGTGATCTCAGTCTCAACAATGTTCAAACTTATTAATTTTGTATACCATTGGTAAATTGATACCATTTATAAACCTTACCATTAATGAATAATAAATAATGTATAAATACTTACATATAATAAAAATAGAAATGGCTTTTCATGAATTTACATTCATATACCTAAAACTTTCTGAACTTTTTTATTTGTTAATAGAATTAATTCAGATGTTTAAGGGGATATATACAAAAACAGGACAAAAAAGGAAATTTGTTTGAGTATATTCTCATACTTTTCATACTATAGTACTTATACATCGGAATAAAAAATAAAATTTAATTTTTTGATGCAACCTATGCATATATATAACCCATTTTCCGGGCAATTTTAGCTATATTTTAAAACTGCTACTCCTCTGTGGTAACATGTAGGAGGTCAATGAACTTTTGCAGGCAACTAAGGTTTTATGTATGGGAAAAGTACAAAGAGATATTTCAATTATATCCATTGCATTTTTTTTAAAATTAAAAAGTAGAATTACCCACTTTTTGTTGCAACTTTTTAGTATTTTTGGTATAAAACACTCAAAAATATCCTAAATTATATATATGGTATTACAGAAAATATCTCTTTGTGCTTTTATAGTTTGCATATCTATAAAGAATCCCTGAAAATTTTAGGCAGCTATCATCTATAATAAAAGAGGAGTAGGCATTTAAAGTTGAAAAATACAACTTTTCAAGAGAGTGGCCAAAAGAAAAATTACGTAAAACTACATACTGTTTTTACCTGCTATTTTCTCACACACCCTTTACTTTAGAATCAATATTTCAGATATAAAGGCTTGGAATATCAGTAAATCACTTTGCTAACTTATTCTACACATATTTAGGTAATATATTCAAAAAACTTTCTTTTTCAAATTTTTAGCCATTTTCTTGTATATATCCCCTCTTAAATGAAAAAAATAATTTGGTGTAATCCAATGAGGTTCATATGGTGCTTAATTGTTGTAATGAGATATTATGAAAAGATGGATTCTACATTGTGAGCTATAGATTTTAAAGGGCCTACCAAATGGATACAGAAATCAAATTAAAATCAAATTCAATAGAGGTGTAAGCCGTGCTGCATTAAAATAATTTATTATCAAGCTTTCGGAGCTCAGCTCCCTAATCATGAAAAGCCTTATTCTCACTATTCTGTTTCATTATTGTCATTTCATGATTAGGGAACTGAGCTACGAAAGCTTGAAAATAATAAATTATTTTAATGCAGCACGGCTTACACCTCTATTGAATTTGATTTTAATTTTAATTTACATCATGCTGCAAAGGGTAGACTTCATCTATTTAAAAGGATACAGAAATAGAAAGTAGATGATGAAAATTTTGACCATAATTAGCTTACATACTTCACTTTCCCATGTTTACCAGAAAATTATGTCATTTTTCTTAATATTTCAAAAAGTAATTAAACAATATTTTAGAAATTAGTTGTTTGCATTGCAAATATTCACCTTGGATATGGTTTTGTTTGTTAGTTTAACAATTCAGGCTATATATAATTGATTAAAGTTTAGGGGTGTTATTATGTCAGACCAAGAAGATAATTATCAACTGTAAAAATATGGTTATGCTGTTTGCAAACCAGTGCAAAAATTAGCCAGTGGTATCTGCCTGCCATAACAAGTGGGTCTATCATATTAAAAATTTAAGGCCAGTACATTCATTGATTGGTCAAAGAAAATTCAGCATGAATAGTAAAACAGAATGTTTGTTCAAAGTGTTTTTCTGATTGATTGATCAAAGAGCTTGATTGCAAATTTTCTACAGTTTGTTATATAAGCAGCACTCTATTTAATACTAATTAATATGGACAATATCTTTGTTCATTCATCATATCATTCTTTGCATTTCTATGAATGATTTCATTTGCATGATCAATGAATAAACTGACCTTTAATTTTGTCATTAGTTAATTAATATATATAAACCACTTAAAATGACTTAAAGCAGCTACCTGTTTGTTACATTTGAAACAGATTTAAAATCAATATAAATTATTATATTTATAAATCTTTCAAATCAAATCAAAACTTCAGGTTTGGATTTAGATTCAGGTTGTGCAAGCAACCACATTTTGAAAACAAAACTTTTTGTTTAAATTTGTCATCTATTTTAACATTAATAGTAGTACCTAGATATTTTTTCATTAATATGTAAGGGTTCCTAAAACTTACCACAAATAAGTGACAACGTCTGTGCGTTGAATCAGACATCCAGAACAAATTAGCTTAAAAAAAGTCTAATATTTTTAATACTATTGTTAATGTATTGCTTGATAGATAATCAGAAATTGTTATTTGACAAATGTCTTGGATACAGCTGTATGTATTCTTATAATGTTCAAAACTTATTTTTTACAAATCAGTAATCAGCTGATAGTAATAAAAAGGCTACATTCATGTTTCTTTAAAAAGCTCATTTTAAATCCTGACTTGAGGTGAAACCCACAGGTTATTAACATAGTATATCATTACTCTATTTTCTATTTTGGTAGATATTGTATTGTGTTCCAAGGTTCATATCTTTTTAAAAATTATTAAAAATTTATCCCACTTTCAATGTTATTCCTTTTTATTAAATTCTAACCCTACATGAATTGATGAGCAGGCATTAAAAATTAATGTTTTCCATTTGTGAAGTAGCTTTAAAATAAATGAGAGTCTGGGATGTGAATTTTCCGACTTTAGTCTGAATTCCAACTGCATTCTAGCCTTTCAAATGTAAAAATATTCTGCACTACATATTTTTGGTAAATTTGAAATCACAGATATTTGATTCTCTAAAATGTTTAAGAATAATTTTTTGAATTACTAAATATCACTTAAAATCACCCTAAATAAGTTTTGCTTGCTTAGTAACAAAATTTAATTCCAATCAATATATCACTAAAACTGTTTGGGGTGTAAGTATGCTTACAATTAACTCATAATGTTTGGCTAAATTCAAGTCCTTAAAGATAATTTCAACCATAAGAGAAATGTCTTGAAGATTAATTCCGACTCCATTTGGACCTAAGTTGTAACTTTTATAGATTCCCAACTCCAAAATAACTGATGAAGAGATACAGACAAATTCGACATTGGTCAGCCATAATGTTAGGATGTAAGTCAATGCTCATCATTACTCTCCCAAGATCGCGGAAATTTGAGACATTTTCAGAAAGCATGAATGATAGCAAGCTCATAAGTCCAAAATCATAACACCAACGTTGACATTCTTATTTCCAATAATATCCATGTCAAAGCAGTTCACTATAATTATTACTACAGATCACATTGTTCACCTTCACGTTTTTTATCCGTAAATATTTGGTGTTACAATTCTGTTAGCAGGGTTAATCTTTAATCCTTTAGCAGGGTAGGTATTAATTAAGGATTTAACGCGTAATATATATTTTAGGAATCGTTTTATTTATTATCCAATGTCAGAGTAAAAATCACGAGTATTTATTTTATATTGAAACAATTTAATCTGGCCTACGATTCTTCAATCACTTTTCATTCAATGAAAAAACGAGAGAGAATGAAAATCTCCTTCTAGATAAAAGTAGCGATGCTTTCTCCCTTTCTAAATTTGTCGAGTTTATGTGATGCAGCACCTTTAACTTTATCTCTGTAAGCAAGTGACTGAATTTCATTCTTGCAATATGAACGCTGCTGACATATCTAGAAAAACACAATGCTCAAATAAATTCCAACTCGGCATTCTATACCTATAATAATGCGTTATACCTACTGTCCCCAAAATTGATTATTTCCTTGCAATATAGGAAGAAAATTTCGTTGCTTATTTTCCTGTTGGATAAGCAGAAGAAATCTTTCGTTATGCGATGCCCAGTTATGCATAAAAGAAATGTATCTACCACCAACGAACTTCTCGTCAGCTTTTAATGTGCGACTTATTAAATAGATTGAATTGAATGCGAAATGAGGATCTCAACAACTCACTGCATTATATCTGACTAAGAGAGAATATGACGATGCTTTTATAGGAAATTATTTTAAGAATACATTTGTTTTCCATTAAGAAACACCTCTTTATTGTTAAATGCCTTTACTCGGTGATATATAGCTGTCTATTTCTCAGAAATACGAATTTATTTTTAATACTACTTTGTAAACATTAACTAATTTAAATTGTGGCCACGGCTGAGATTTATTGTAATAAGACAGTATAACTTCACACAGATCTATTCAGCATTTCATTCCCGAGAGACTTGTAGCTAAGCGTTGTGGTCACCAATCCAGTGATCGAGAGTTCGAATTAGTATTAGTATTCTCGAGATAGCGCTGTATAGAGGTTATACCATCTCATTGGACGACGATGTCTATTACCTAACTTGAATCCTATTGGTGCTCTGTATTATACTGATGATAACGCTGACGACGATATCGATTGGCTAACTTGAATCTTATTGGTGCTCTGTATTACCTATAGTGATGATAACTCTACGGACGACGATATCGATTGTCTAACTAGAATCTTATTGGTGCTCTGTATTATACTGACAATTTCCTTTTAATAATAAAATCTTTTAGAATTCCTAAATCTCTATTTCTCTTAGTCTCTTTATATTTACTGTTTTTCATGAGTAAAACTTTTGTACTATATTATGTATTGCACACCTATTTTCATATTTCTCTATAGAGATCCACTCATATTACTACAAACATTACAATTACATTATACTTAGCTATTGTGTATTATTGTTGTTGTGATGGTGTTAGTGGTGAAGGCATCACTATCGCTGCTACATTCTTATAAATTGTTAAGTTAATGAATCGCTTGGTTAAAACCTGATTGCAATCATCATGTTAGCTTTTATTTATATGTCATATCGGAGCTGCCTTGTAGTGTGTTCTGCTATACTCACAATCTAATTATGCCATTGTACTAGCTTCATAATGCGACAGATTATATTCTATAGATGTGGATATGTATAAGTATAGAGTAATGTAAATGTGTGCCTGCAGCAGTGTCTTGGTGTTAGATAAAAAAAAAAGTGTTACAGATAGGTTGATTATTTCACTATAAGATTCATAATTTGTTGTGGTTGGGTGCGACTTTACTTGCTCCAGTAGTTGGTTTGTGTCTGTCGATATTAAAGGCTGTTTTATTTAATATAGAGGCTTGAAGTGCTCAGTGTTAATACATTCTTATTAACATTAACCGATGCATGCTGCTAAAGTAAACTGAATTATTGTTTTACATTTCATTCATACTACCGAAAGTAAAAGTGATTCTCTGTAGGTGATTTAACACATCTATTATTTAGTAACTCTGTAACAATGAGCTGGTTTTTGTTGAAAGAATTCATTTAATTGTTTTCTATTATTATTGAACGGTGTGTTTGTTGATTTCATTTGTTTTAGGTTAAGGGGAAGGAGTAATGCCAGTCATGCGTGTGTATGATCCTTCCGTGGACGCTTCCGCTATTGAGCGCTACAAGCTCGCCTATATGATGCAATTTTTTGTGCAAAACAAGCGTCGATTTAAATTTCCCAAAATCAGACTACAAGTAATTAGCGTGTTTATTATTACGTATTGTGATAATCATAGAGTAATAATGCCTGGTTACCTAAACATAAATAGGAGTTTGGACAATCAAAATATTGAAATGCATATCGTAGACTAACAACCTCTTCTAAATGCCCTTATCTGAATTGAATATTTCGCTCATTGGAAGCTCATTATTTTATATTATACGCTTTCTAAAGACATAAACATATTAACCCTATCTGACCTGGGCTTTTTTGGCTCTCCCTAACCTGGGGGGGATTCTGCCTCCCCCTATGTAACTTTTTTCTAATGATTCAAATTTTCACCACATGTGTATATAGATGGATTGTCCTTATATTTGAAACTGTGTCCAGATATCTCCAGGAGTGTCCGAGTTTTCAATCGATAACTGTCCGAAATAAGCTATATTTTAAAATTTGTCAGTTATTTT
>JAYJLU010011114.1:0-17589 GCA_036873645.1 Minona dolichovesicula | reverse complement strand
TACTGACTGCATTCCAGTTTCACTGCAATGATAAGATTATTTATATAAAGATAGATTATGAAACCAATATATATTAACCACAGAGAATCAATCAATATCTATCGCCGATGCAATCAATCAATAAATGCGCTAGACGAAATAAAGTAAATAAACGTGGCAATTCCAAGGTATTGAACTAATACAGATGTGTGTACAATATGGATAGATTAGTCTGCAGCGGTCTGGTAAATGAATATCTCGAGTTAGTTATGATAAGATTGAATAAATCGTATTGACTAATTGACAATACACTTCATAGGCGATATAGTAATAATATCCGCCTGTCATTTCCAACATTTCAATACCTGCATTATCAAATATACAGTATTACACAGGTTATAGGTAGTGTATGTTGGAGGATGTGACTTCCATATAATGAGCTTACTGGCTCTTTATGGCCTCTGAGAGTTGATATGCAGCCGTGTGGAACACTCTGACCAGTTCGTCCCTCAATTAGGAATCTGATATCCCAAATTTTAATCGTCCTATCGTCAGAAGTGGACACCAGACGCGTTGGCGACAGAACTTGAACTTGACGAATCATTTTGGTGTGCCCCCTGACAAATTTGAAGCAAAATGACTTTTAATAAAATCGCTCATAAATCATAAATCATGATTATAATATTAATAATACTACAGAGTAGTTTAACAACATGCTATTATTAACTATATACAATAATTACATTTTAGCTTAAATAGAAGATAAGCATTAAAGAATAAAACGATTCAGAGCTAATGATGATTCCCTGAGCCGGCTTTCTTCTACTTTTTAAGCTGCATACTAGCAAATCTTACTATTTATGATTTAAAGAATTAAACTTTTAAACATTTTGATCACAATTGAATTGATATTTCATTCACAAGCTGTTCTTCACTAATTCACTTCACTTCACTCTCTATTTCTTCTCTGTATTCATGAGGTCTTCTTCTTTCTTCTGTATTCATGGGGTCTTCTTCTTTCTTCTCTGTATTCATGGGGTCTTCTTCTTTCTTATTTGTGTTCATGAGGTCTTCTTCTTTCTTATGTGTGTACATGAGGTCTTCTTTCTTCTGTGTGTTCATGAGGTCTTCTTCTTTCTTCTGTGTGTACATGAGGTCTTCTTCTTTCTTCTCTGTATGCATGGGGTCTTCTTCTTTCTTATTTGTGTTCATGTGGTCTTCTTCTTTCTTCTGTGTGTACATGAGGTCTTCTTCTTTCTTCTCTGTATGCATGGGGTCTTCTTCTTTGTATCCCTGAGTTCCTCTTCTTTATCCTCTGTGTTCGTAAGGTCTTCTTCATTCTTCTCTGTGTATGAGGTCTTACATCTTTCTTCCCTATGAAGTCTTCTTCTTTCTTCGCAGTGTTAGTGAGGTTTGATTCCTTCTTTCTTTGTGAGGTCTTCTTCTTTCTACTCTGTGTTCATGTGGTCTTCTTTTTTCTTCTTTGTGTTCATGAGGTCTTATTCTTTCTTCTTTGTGTTCATGAGGTCTTCTTCTTTCTTTGCCGTGTTCGTGAGGTCTTCTACTTTCTCCTCTGTGTTTATGAGGTCTTCTTTTAATTCCTTATCCGACTATGTGTATTTAAATCCTTAATAGACTCCATGATTACATTATGTAGTCTCCTCAATTTTTGATAATTAGAATCAATTTAGATTCCTCTTAGCTCTATCATTATGTTCAGTATAGTATAGTAGTATATTTGATACCACAACGAGTTAGAGAGACTCAATATCGAGAGTGTGTGGCATCAGAATAAATAGAATTAGAATAATATACATGGTTCTGACAAAACAGTAGGATAACACAGAGGAATAGCACACACCAGAATGACAAAGTAACAAGTAGGGACAGAACTGAAGAGTGAAATTGAGATCAGGCGGGGGCCCACCAGTCAAAACTGCTTTCTTCTACTAGTTTATTTCTGGCTGTCAATCATGGCGCGAGGATGGCCTTTCTGTGAGTTGCGAGTCACCGGTCTTGTAAGCCTTGAAGAAGGAATAAGGAGGCAAGCGAAGTTAGTTCTTTGCTTGAATGGACCCCTTTGGGCAATACTTAGACAGTGCTGAGAGCGACGAAGAGAGAGATTGCTCCAGTTCAGCCGAAATAAAAGAGGCCGTGATGGTGTAAGGGTCTTGGCTTGGCACACTGTTCGGGCAGTAAGATTGAGGCCACGCTCCAGGTGTTGTTGAGCTCTTGATTGAAGGTCTGCCCAGATTTGGTCGCAGTAGTCGAAGACAAGGAAAAACCAGCGTTTGGACGAGATTTTTCCGTCGATTTTCATTGAGGCGGAACCTAGAGTAGCAAAGTTTGTTATTGTTTAATTTTCTATTTCGAATGTTATTTCCATGATTTATCTCACTCATTTGTTTTGATTTATCACGATCATATCTCTGTCTACAACAACAGCAATTGAAGCATGTATTTCAATTGGCGGTAAAGAATATTATTCTCAATATTTCAGCCGGTGAGATTTTGGGGTTCCTAAATATCTTATAATTGTTGATGAGATATTATTTAATTGTCTGTATGGAATAGTTTGAAGGCAGTTAACTCATTTTCTGGATCAGCACTCTTGTTGCGTGGCTTTTCCCTGATAATATTTCTTTTTTGACACAAGGCTGGTGGAATTTTCATCTGTGCACATTTTACTCTATTAGCGCTTATCATATTTTGCTTCATTTTCAGAAAAACCTCATAAAAAGACCCCTTTCCCTTTCACAGGCCTAATATATAGTAATAGTCCATCAAAAAATGCTAAAATGCTAAACAATATCCATTTTAAAGCATAATAGAGGTGATTTTTAATCTTTATTTTACCTGAGTACACCGATACATTTGAATGTGAATGGCATCTGCCAAGAATGATTCTTGTTTCGAGAGCACCCACCCACAGCCTGTCTGTTTAGTGAATTCTGAGAGGATCTTAATGACACGGAGTCAGGAGAAATGCATCGACTTTGAAATTGTGTTATTAGGTCATTCAAACAGAGGGAATTGCTTTCGCTGTTGTTATTAATGTTGTACGCTTGGCAAAGACTACAAAATAATTAATAAAAATAATACGTGGTACAAAATTCATTTCATTTGAATAACCAAAATTCTAAATTTACACCACAAAGAGAACTTCTGACGAACTAAAAGAAGCATTTTGATTGGCTGATTTAATTCCGTATTTAGGAATTTAATTGGTCAATTATTTCACATGCGTAATGAAAATGCCAATCATCAAATATTGGAATTCTTAGCCAATCAAAATTCAAAATAGTCCAAAACTCGACTTATATAAATAGTTTTTTGGCTCAAAAATACAAAAATATGAATCCATCACCTACCAGCGAAACATATTCTCAATTTTATCAACACTCTTTACCAGGTTCGTTTCTAAACTTTTCACTTTATCAGCCAATTGTTCAACCGTGGCTTTCAAATCGCGATTTGATCGTCTCAAACGAAGCAACTAAAAGTGGAGCAACAGTAATAAATAGATCAACTGATATAATAAAGCGAGAAGACCTCCTTGAGAACATCACGCTCTTATGACAAACAATTAAAATTTATCCACTGACTCAATCTCACTCAATTATCTATTGACTCAATCTCACTCAATGATCTATTGACTCAATCTCACTCAATTATCTACTGACTCAATCTCACTCAATTATCTACTGACTCAATCTCACTCAATTATCTACTGACTCAATCTCACTTAATTATCTATTGACTCAATCTCACTCAATGATCTATTGACTCAATCTCACTCACTCAAATATCTACTGACTCAATCTCACTCACTCAATTATCTATTGACTCAATCTCACTCACTCAATTATCTACTGACTCAATCTCACTCACTCAATTATCTACTGACTCGATCTCACTCAATTATCTACTGACTCAATCTCACTCAATTATCTACTGACTCAATCTCACTCACTCAATTATCTATTGACTCAATCTCACTCAATTATCTGTTGACTCAATCTCACTCAATTATCTACTGACTCAATCCTCAATCTCACTAATCTACTGACCTCATTTGATAAGTTTTGATTGGCTGTCTCCGTAACACCGCCTGAACCAATAGGATCTTCAATGAAAGTATCGCTTGTCAGACAGTCAGTTGCTAAAAATAAAAGATAATGCCTCAGAGTATTCAAGTAGTTGACTCGAAAATAAAGAAATGTACATATATCTATGGAGGTTTTTAAATCGGTGGATAAACTGAAGCAAAATAGTATATGAAAATTATAATTTTAAACAGTAACTTACATAGACGTTTCTTTTTACACTTGTGAAGTTCAAGTTCGCAGAATCTGATCTTTCCACAAGACAAACCAAATTTGGGACAATCGACCCAACGAAATGGGCATACAGTGCTATGCTGCGTTTTATCTCCTAAAATAAATTTCACATTGAAATAAAATTAATGTTTTAAAATAGATGGATTACTTGTACAAAAATTGACTTTCATGAATACAAGAGTTTATTATGAAGTTGAGCCAAATGTTAAACCTTTACTTACCTAACTTGATTTGTTCGCTGCATCCAGTTGGGTCAATTTCGGACTTTAATAAAGTATAATTCCACCTGACACCAAATGGGCAATGAATCATAAGTTCATCTATTTGACTTTCCAATGCCCTAAAAAACAAAAAGACTTAATACACACAGAGAAAAACTCTGTCTGAACAATCCAAGTGATATTGCTCAGTATTAATAACTCTTAACCCTTTGGATCGAGGATTTACTGCATCAAACAGAGCGATGGTTTGGCATGAACTGGCTTTGGATCAAGGATTCAATTGGCCAATAGGTATTATAGTCTGGGTGGTGGCTGTTAAAAATTAAACTAATCGCGATAACATTTCGATTTTACAACACTGTCATTTCAGGCGGCTTAATATAAATTACAATTAGGAAGATGAGTTTTATCAAATTTGTTAACTGCATAATATTGAAATCTCGAATATTAATCTACATTCCTATCAGCCTATTAAATTCCTCAGTCGATTGAATCCTCGATCCAAAGTCAGTTCGAGCCATTGCTCTGCTCAATGCATTAAATCTTCGATCCAAAGCAGCATCTTCCTCTTAATATATAGTCTGTCTACTCCCAGTAATCGGACCTATATTTTAGGGAAAGGTTTTCCTTCTATCATAATATATATATAAGGGAAAAGTTCATGCTAATCAGATATCTCAATTTTGACTGTCTCCTTATTTTAAAATTCTAGCATAATAACTTTGCACTTTCTTCAATCACAAATAGATCCTTGATTTTTTTACCAAAGTTTAAACTTTTATCTTAATATACACATAAATTATATGAAGGATACTATAGAACTGTCTCATAAAACAATGTACTGGATATTTATAATAGAAATTTGGATTTTCATAATCTTCATATCGTATTATTCTAAGGACTATATTGTAACTTTGATTTATCAAAATTTGTTAATCCAACTTCACAATCTAATCTCTTCCAGTTTTAGTGAACCAATGTAATTAGATTAATAGGAGTAGACTCAACTGTAATATATATTCAATAGGTATTACCCATAGAGATGTAATAGGTAATTATAGAGTGGTGATCTAATTCATATTGAGGGGACAATTAGAAACATGGTGTCAACAGGCAAACAAACCCAATCGAGCAGTTCATTTGTGATTAGAAGTCAGCCATTAATTCTCAGCAAATCACAGTTCAGTATTGGATGATTTGCCTGCAGAGCAGATTTATAGCTTCAAATGTTTCCTTAAATGAAATCAGACTCCACTCTATATGATGTATATAACAGTATTACATCTCTATGATATTACCTGTTATAAGTATAAAATTCTGATTACTTATACTCTATAATATATATAAATAAAACAAGTAGGTAGGTATTTATTTACCTATTTCGGACCAATGTTTCTTTGTTAAAACTAACATGACAATTTGGACATTTATCAATTTTTTGTGAACAACTTCTGCACACTGAATGCCCACAACTTAAAGCAACTGGAAGAATGAATACCTGAGAGCAAGCCGGCAATGGACAAAATAGTTGCTTTGGAGGATGACATATGAAATATTCTTTTCTGTGTACCAATGAGGATTCCATGATACATTAACCTATAAAAAGCAAGTATTTTACTTAAACTGTTTTCTTCTGATTATGTGTTAAATAAAGAATACTAATAAAATGATACAGCCTGTTTAAATTATTTTATCAAGTGAAGATTTCAGTAAAAGTTGATTTTCATGACTTAAAATTGGCATTTAGATTTCAAAAATGATATTTTTAGGCATTTAATGATATCTGAATTATTTAAAATTTAGAGATGATCAATTTACTAATAAGCTAAATAAATTTAGATCAATATTATTTAGGATTATTTGTTAAAATGTTCTGCAAAATTTTTTTTGCAATTTTATATTTCCTTAAATGCCCTAAAATTATACTCTTTAAATTGAAAGAGAAAAGTTCTTGTATAGTGAAACACCTATTAATACACTATGTATAAGTTAGGAAGAAATAATAGTTATAGATTGATTGTGAACTATTTTAAAATAAGAAATATTATAATTAAAATACTATATTGTTCAAAATGTTGATAATATTTTTAAGCAACATTAACTAATTCTTGAAGGAGTAAAACTTTGGTATATTACTATTAATTAGCAAATAATTCTGATTTAGATTAAGTTTTTAATGTTTCAAAATCAAAAAAGCCTTTATTTATTTAGCTGCATTTAGTGTAATACAGGATACAAGCTATAAGTTTTAGCTACCATAATTAGTTAAAGGTTAATGACTGGTCAGATCAGTTGTTAAGGGGCCATCGACAAATACATTTTGTCACACTTAGCGGAAAATGGCAGCTAACTCCAAACCCCCTCCCCCAATAGTGGAATTTTAAATTTACCAAATTATTAAATAATCTTCTCTGAATAAACTGTGAATGGTGAGTTTGATAAACTTGTGCTGAAAGTGAACTTTCATCATGCCTTAATGGATTTCACTTCAACCCCCTCCCCCGTTAGCGGCTATTTTCCACTAAGTGTGATGAAATGTAATTGTCTACGGTCCCTAAATAGTATTCAACCAATAAAAGTTCATATCTTTCCCCAAAATGATCTTACCAAAAGCCTGAACAACAGTTTATGCCAGCCTAATTTGTGTACTATCACAACCTGTCATCAATTTTTATACTGTTGACAACTGCATAGTAACTTGGAAAGGAACATATTATGCTTCCCAGAGAATAATCAGGTAAAATCCTCAGGTAAAATCTTTTTGAATTCTGTTTTTAGATAAACATTACATTTTATGTAGGCTATGTAGGATAAGTCTTAAAATGTGCTTTGAAATAATGTCAATAAAACAATTAAATAGCAATCAATAAAGAAAGTTTAAGGAAATTAGGTTTAATCTGATTAAATATAAAATATAAAATCCCTTGAACAAATTATAGGTGATTCTCCATAGAATGATAAACTTTCAGTGATATTTAGATGTAGATGAGAAGTATGCATTTTCATACAATCAAATAAACATAATTCCCTTTAATTACAAAAAATGAAATTCGTTTCAAATATCGACATTTTGTGATTTCAATCATAAGCTAGTAAAGCGGTGAAAATTAATAAAATGATGTATAAAAAGCATGTATAATAAATTTAAGGGGCTTAAAAGGAAACTTGAAGTTTTTATTTCGTCTTGATGATTGGTACATGATCTCCCTGTTAATAACGGCGATAAAAATCGAAACTTAAGAGATTGAAATTTTCAAGTAAAACATGAAGATCAAGTTTGTTCTGGAATATGGATAGGAAATGTGGATCGGAAATATTTCATTATATTTATACATGGGGGTCTCAAACATCACGCAGCATATGATCCCTACAATTAATTGTATTTCTCTGAAAATGTACACAAAATATACCAAAAGAGGGACTATATCATAATATTGTTTATTATAATGATGAGATTATTGAGAAATATATGATGAGAGAAATCTCATCATTATAATAATACTTGAAATATTCACTATTTTTGAGTCAAAAGAAAAACGAAAGACATAACTGTATAGTTCAACATCAACCAAAATTAATAAAGGCATATAAAATGTATGTAGTCCCTGATACAAAATTTCTCAAATATGGAGTACCGTTCCATACATTTTCTGCAAAGATTGTTGATCTCTTTGAATAACACCGGCATCTGTTTGGCAATTTCGTTCGTTATGTGTTCTGCGGGCCTGGAGTTGAACATAATTGACTTTCTAAAAGTGTCCCCAGAGGTTAATAATTACTTATTGGAGTGACATCCAATACCCCTCTCCACACGCCAAAATACCGCAGACATTGCTGCGTTGATTATGGTCGTATATAATATCCTAAAGTATATATATATAGTTCCCGCAAACCATCCACGGCCCGATCCAAAACGTAGATTTGTCCCATAAGCGCATACTCTATGTACCATAATTTAATTAAGTCTATACATGCTTAATCTTTTATATTCCTATAATAGTATCACTTCCGATTCGGCCTCATAGGATTTGAATATTTTATTTCAGCATAATTACAATAGTCCGTACTATTGTATAATACTTATTTAATAATATGCTGAAAGTATAATTTAAAAAACCATAGGTTTATAAATTGCAGAAACTATAAATAGAGTATGATAATTTCATATAAACAAAAAGTTTGAATTGTTTTCCAAATTGTTTGTATTTACAATATTATAGGATACAACACAAACAGTAATTATTATATGTAAGAATCTCATCAGTTCATAACAAATATAAATTATGTTATTGAAGCATAATATATATACTTATCAATTAAAATTATACATACATACATTCATATTGACAAATATAGAATTCTGAGTTTAAAAATAAAATAAAAATTATTCATCTGGATGTTAACAGTAGGTACATGAAAATAAAATAAATTAATGTTAAAGTTAATATACACACATAATTAAATGCTTCTTCTATTGTAGATAAAAGAGAAAATATTTCAGAGCTTAAAGCAAAATAAAAATGAAAGCACTTATATGTAAATATGATTGGGCTTATAATTCCACTGACTTGAATTAAATGATTTGTCAATTACGCGATCTATTGATAACACTGTTACTAAAAAGAAAATATAATTATACATGTACCAACTAAACTAGACAAAATCACTACAAGTAAATAAATACTAACATGTGATCATTAAATTGATTGCAAATGAAAGCAAGCAAACAATAGCATTTTCTTTACAATACATGGAGTCACAGACTACCAATAAATCAATTAATGGGCAAGACACAATAATAATAATTAATAATAATTTGTTCCTCAACAGTTCACAAGGAAGGATAGGTTCACTAGGTAGGATCATAAATGCCGAGACAAATTCTAATAGATGAACGGAAAATCATTCACAATTCATAATACGCCAATCACTTTCACTTAAAAGAAAAATTAGCGTTCGTAATAAATTATAATGATAATAGAAGAATGGTACCTAGTATAGAGATGGATTAATTGAGTGATTGATATATGGAGGTTCAATATGAAAATCCATATCTACTACAAAATCGCATCATTATTAATAATACTTGAAATATTCACTATTTTTGAGTCAAAAGAAAAACGAAAGACATAACTGACTAGTTCAACATCAATCAAAATTAATAAAATTTTAATAACAACAACAATAGTAAGGTAACAACAGATCAATCAAAATAAACTCGCGAATTGACCTATTGCAGCAAGATAAATAAAAAAAACCACAAATACTAATAATACAAAATTATGGATAATAGACGAGCGAAACTTGTATTCAATATTACTACCTACATTTAATCAAAATAAATCAAAATAAATACACAGTTGAAGTGAATTAAATAATTTTAGTTTTGAATAGAAAGTTCAACAACTATAATTAATTAATGAATGTGAAATGTTCAATTTCGCTCCTAATATTATCGATATGAAAAAATTTTGATTTTGAAATAATTTATAATATTGTCGATTCTAAAAAAACATGAAATAATATTGAAAGATTGTTGGCATCTGCATTAATTTATCTCTATATAAAACGACGGATAACTCAAAATATACAAATAGAAACAGACAACAGATCATACACACAACCGCAATCAGTGCAGTGGTAAAATAAACAAACGAGGATTCCAAGTTGATAAATTAAAATGTTTGATTTAAAGTAATCTCCCGACATAATCATTATTATTATTAGATGATATGTTGTCTGTCATGAATATATGTGTCACTTATAAAGTGCAAATCATTTTAATGTACACACAAATAAAGCCTAAAAGCACGCAAGCTAAAAATTAGTGATTTGTGCTCACATGGACAATTGAGATAACTTTCAACACAATTACAGAAATAAAAATTAATTATTTACAACCAGTTCAGATAAAGAAAGGGGTAGTTTAAAAAGCAACATGTAGGTAGAGATAATATAAATACATTTTTTAAATTGTGTTTTACGAAAGTCAAGGGATTTTCCTTTTGGTTATATTGGACAGAGTTTGCTTACTAAAAAAGTTTTAGCGAAGCAAATTTTCTGCTTACTAACTGTTGTGGTTGTTGTTAACAGATTGAATTAAATCTGAGGAGTTAGTCTGATCATTGCAATCGGAATCTGAAGAATACGAGGTGTTGGACTGATATCCAGCGCTGGAAGATGAAGTTGGACTCGCGGCATCTACTGCATGGCTTTCTGCAGACGGTGCCTGTCGGGTGATAGCATTTCCTGATCTGAAAATATAAATGAACTAGCAGGTAAACCCAGCGTTGCCCGTGCGTGAAGAATGTGGACTTACATACTCTTGTAAATATTCTTTCTATTTCTATTTTAATTCACACTCACTTAGAATGCCTATACTTATTAGCATCAGACAACTATGGTATCTAAATTTCTATAGAATTAATGGATATTTGCAAGGGAACAAATCGTAAAACGGGTAAAATGATGACCCTCCAATTGAAAGGAAGTTTAGCACCTTAGAATCTAGAATAGCTAAATATAAAGGTATCCAATGTTGTTCTAAATTTCCATAGAATTAGACGGTTAACTTAAACAGATTCATTCAATATTCCACAATGAATTCCCTTTGAATTCTATAGAAATTTACTCACCCTTAAAGCCCATTACGATTGAATTTCCATTAAATTGAAGTGGAAATTCAAAAAGAAAAAGAAATAGTTTGAAAACTTCGATATTGCTTACTAATTCACTGTGCAACACTCAAAAAACAACAAAAAACCCATCCATTATTTGTCTAGAACTAATTCGACTATGCTGATTGAGTCATGGTAATATATTGATTCACCTATATTATTATGTAGTTGCGCAATGAACAACTACAGACAGCAGAATTTTATCCAATCAGTGAATCACTCTTGAAAGTGTGAGGGAGAAAAATTAGGCATATTAGTCAGCGGTGTTGATGGAACTCGTCAGAATCGTATCAGTATGGCTACTAGAGGTTGTATAAATCATCCGGACAGCTTTTGTTACATTTGTGGCGAGTACACTGTGAAGAAATATCGACGGTCTATAACAGACTACGTTAAAAAGCTCTGTTGGTGAACAGGTTAAACTTGGGCACTCCGTCCATATTTGATGCGTGAGATGTTTGTCTGGCTTATCAAAATGGATGAAAACTGGACATAGATTTACTTTTGCAATACCTACGTATATGGTATGGCGCGAACAACAGGACCATATATCTGACTGCTATTTCTGTGCCTTCTCAACTAAAGGAATCAATGATAGAAACAGAAAACGCCTAATTTTGTTATCCCAGCATGTTACCAGCTATTCGAGCTACGGCTGGCACATTCGACTTCTGTGGATCCCACGATGAGACTGTCAAGCACTGTCATCTGCCACTGCGACGCCTGGATCCCTACCCGTGTCAAAGTGTTCGGTGGATCCGTCCCGCACGAAGAAGGCATCACCAGCACTCAAGTATTGAGGATGCTCGGGTTGACCGGCCACCTCAGGTCGGGCAATATGGACCCCGGTCTGAACGCGAACTAATTCAACTCAACTCAACCAGCTACTCGACCAGTTCCACATTCCGATGATTTATCTGTACCCACACCTCCATCGGCTCCAATGAAAACAGTAGTGAAAATGGAAGAGAGTCATACGAGCTCATAACAAAATATGAGTTACTTGACCTAGTTCGAGATCTTGGATTGACAAGACTTAAATGAGCTTAAATGAAGCCTCTCGACTTCACGGATGGAATATATTAACTGCAGATGCCAGAGTTACATTTTTCGGAAAAGAACTGCAGACTTGACACATTTATTTTCTGTGACTGGAGATTTAAAACATACGAGTATGTCAAACATTTTAAACACCTCATTGTTTGTGGAATGTACAATGTAACTTACAGTTTTTGCATTATATAAAACTTTTACTTTCACCCACCACTTTTGGTGGGTGATAAACAAAAATGGACTTCAAATTTGAAATCAGCATATTCAAGTTAGTATGAAACAAATATTCTCCTTGGTGTAATTTTTCAAAACTTAAAATTGGATGGTTGCACAGAGTGAAAATAAAACCACTTATCTTGGAGCAGAAGAATTACCAATATAACTAAAACCACAAGGAGTACTCATAGAAAATTTCATTAAAATTGGTTCAACGGTATCCGAGTCTATAATAATTAGGAACAAACAAACAAGTTCAAATATAATCTAGATTTAATTAAAAACAGTCAAATATAGGAGAGAACACAATTAGAGAGGGAACTCACTTGTTGATGCCATGATCTCTCTGTACAATCTCTCTTCTACCATCACCGTCAGCACCCATTTTGTTGTAATTCTTTCTCGAATGATAATTATTACGATCAGAGAAATTAGTTTTTCTGTTATAGTTAGTGTGATTATTCTTATTTTGATTGTAGAAAACTTGCTGTGGACGATAGGTTGCATGGGGGTTTGCGTGCTTAAATGCTTGGTGACGATTTCGGTGGTAAAGAGGTTGACCTTTGTAAGATTTCGATGGATGCGCCGGCCGTTCCCCATAATGACTGCCTGGTAGAGGAAAATCGCGCGGATAAGACTCTGTACCAATAATTTCCTTTATGAGTATTTTATCCGGACAGTTAGTCAATTCGTTACAGATAGTGGAATAGTTTGTTTTAATCCAATCTCTGTATTCCATAACCTCTTGGGTGATGTAGATGATACGAGACAGCATTGAGACAGAATCTTGAAAAATAAGAGCATATTGTGGCAATACAGCGACGCTTAGTTCCTCGTAAGCGTACTCGAACGTTTCTTTCACACGTAATGCCCCATATGAACTACGACCAATGTCATTACCTGAAATTACATAATTTAAAAATTTAAAAACAGAAACAGGAATGATAGATTCGTCTCACATTTAATTTAAATTATAGAAGCGATATTATTCAGGTTAATACAATGAGAGTCGCGCAAAACTTTAAAGTTTAAAGCAATATTTTACGAAAGACAGTAATAAAGACAGTTACGGAAAGTATTTAAGAGTTGTCTCTTATATGTGGGTTTATTATAAAATACTTAATCAACGCATTGTTTTAAATGAGACAGTGCGTTGTGATAATTTGATAGAATGATGATTTATAGACAAATCTATATTTTTAAAACAGGTTGAAAGAGGTGACACATCGAAATGATACAGAATTGCAATTTTATGAGTCCTCGTGCTAGGGTATAACTCTGTCATGGGCCTCCAGCGGAGTTATACATCAGGGTTAGGGTTACTACAAGCACTATAAAGCAACCTAATTATGGCAAAAACACTTGGATTGATAAACAGCAAAATCCATTGTCTCATTCAAAATGCGGCGAATGAGTATTAAGTTGATTTTATTCTATTTTAAAACGAACAAAAGATTGCAAAGATATCCCAAAATGCGACAATTGAACAACACGGAACAGAATGGTAGTTCCGGAACTGACTGAAGAGCTAGGCAGAACTAGCAAACCCAGAAAAAGGGACAAAAGCAAGATCCCAAAAGTATTGGATGAGAATAAACATGAAACACAAAAATCACACGATGAGAAATGACCAGAAAGAGAAAAAGAAAGCAGATAGCACAGAACAGGGAGGTGTGGTGAACGAAGACAAGACCGACCCTTTCGTAATTGAGGGAAAAGTTTTTTAAAGCTAAACATTGTGTTAGGTAATGCAAGATCATGCAATTACAAAAACTGCAATAGTAGTAAAACACTTAGTACGTTTTCATTTTCAATGACCATCGTATTAATAACAGCGATCTTCGATTTGAGCCATCAAAGAGACACAAGAAAGGTGCCGATTCAGTTCGAGAAATAGAATTTTTATGCCAGTTTCTACGAGAAACTACATACAATAGGAGCCATATATAATATATATGGCTCTTATTGTTTTCCAGTGTGTGTATATATAATATATACACACACTGGAAAACCTAACCAAGGTGAACAATGTAAGTACCAGCATGGATTGAGCTTGATAACATCAGATCCGAACACACTGCTCAATGATAGCAAAGGAAAGAGGGAAGACCAAGAAGAACTGAAAAATTCTTCAGAAGAAACTTTACGAATAAGACAAAGAGATGAGGACATCATCATCTACACCGATGGCTCAGTCAGGAAAGACCAGGAAAAAGGAGGCAGCGGATGTCTTGTGATAAACAAAAATGGGGAAGAGGAAGAACCCTGCCAGGGAAATTTGCAGCATCTTCAAGTCAGAGATCATAGTCATAAATAAGGGACTCGAGATTGCCAACAGTAAATGTCATGTAAAAAATCTGTGATTTTCACGGACAGTCAATCGTCAGTCAAAAAGTTAAAAGAACATAGAGTCATAGCAGACAAGGAAAACTAATGAAATCTGGCAGAATTGCTGAACGAACGCTCAAGGACAAAATGTTGTGAAATTACTCCACTCCAACATCGAGGGCAACGAGCGAGTTGACTCTATTGCGAAGAGAGCAACTAAAAATGCCCCAAGGAGATATAGAAATTGATCTAACAACAGTTAAAGTGACTATCCCCAGAAAGGTTGAGAAGAGCTGTCAAAGCAAGGTTGTCCACCACAAATGGACGCCGAACAACAACAAACTGGAGAGAAGCTATACAAGGAAAGAAGGAACCCTGATAACACAGAGCAGAACCGGGCACAGCACCATCTTAAAGAAATAACAGCAAAGAATCAGCAATGTGTGAGCGGTGAAGCTTGATGAAGAAGATGCATTTCAATAAGATGCTTTACAATTGTCCTTCAACAAGCCATATTAGAAGAAACGTCCTGGGACAAAGTTTCCTTCCTAGAGGATCCATCATCAATACAGCAGATTTCAAATCAATTCCTAAGGAAGTTGAGCCGTCTGTAGGAGCGGCCACGAGCATGCATCAGCGAACGGGACATGAAACAACGACAAATCTCCAAAGAAATTGTTTTTTAGTTTTTTAGTAATACACACAAATGAAGATAAATAGGAGATTTAAATCAATTGAATAAAAGACACTATATACATAATATGTACTTCTGATGAAAACGTTTAAATGGCTACACTAAAGCATGCATAAACATCCACATTCGGCTGTGACAAGCAGATTTACTGTGGACAGTATAACTGAACGACAACTGTGAAAAATGAGCCTCTATCCCTCAGAAATAAAACTATTCAAAACATCAAAGTTCTTACCTTGAACTAACGGGTCTTCGATGCACAGAATGGAAGGACAGCCACCATTTTCCATTTCCTTTTGTATTTCTTGCTTGGGAACATATCGACCATTGTCTTTTACCCGTATCCCAGTGGTGAAATAATTGAAATGTCGTCCGTAGAGTTCAAAAAATTCAATCAACAGTCGACCATAGCAATCGTGAGGAGATTCCGTTTGCTGGTAAAGGCAAAAATTAAGAATGATTAATTCAATGATCAATTTACAATAAATCTACAGTTGATAGATGAACGGATCTGCCAAGCAAGCAGACTACTTACTTGAAGGAAGCTGACTATCATGAGAATTAAAGAATAGGAGCTGATTCCCCCGGTCCAAACTTCATTCAAATCACGCTGAAGTAGAAATTGTTTCAAGACTAACACCAAGTAAGACAATGGCGGATATTTGGATATGTACTCTTTGATGAGATTTGCACTAGGTACGCCATTCTTCATATTAAAACTGATATCCACTTGCAGAGAAGTAGCCTTGTCAGTCATTTTAATGATGGGCACCTGAAACCAAATATACAGGCACAATATATAATTCAATCGAAACAATATTAACACTCTTGAAGAACAAGTTTATGATATAATCATGGGCCAACCTCCCAATGCATAAAATAAATCTTCTAATAAGCGGAAGCCAAAGCATGGGAGTGGACTGGAGCTATGTGAAATGAGATATTAATATTATTATATGTACCACAATAATCTACATTTTTATATAATTAAATTGAATATACATCTAATATTTACTAATTAAATGGATAATAATGTTATGCTATTGGATTTAAAAACATAAAAGTTTAACTACAGTCTGAGGGCCACTGGAAGGGAAATTCTAGACCACTGGCACGCAGAGAAGAGCAGACCGCCAAGGGAAGCATCAATGCGCATTATCATGGGATACTACAGGAGAGAGAGAGAGAGCTTCAGGAATGGAGCAGCCGTTGATCGCAAGTCATTAGATGGTGGACGACGAAGCGGCAAAAACTGTCTGAATTACAGTATAATCAGGAACAATTACATAGATGCACAATGTAGCATATCTTCAAGCGTGTGCGAGATTTGATGTTGAGCCATGATATTAATTATCTAATTGTAGAAGAAGTTGAGGAGCAGGGAGGAAGGCGCTTTATTAGACGAGCGCAACAGTAGTTTTGTATTTTCTGTAAACGTTTCAGCTTGAATTCTGTGCAGCCATATAGAATATAGGCATTGATATATTTGGTTAATGTGCTTTCATCAAGACAGTTACGAATCAAATGAGAGTTGCTGATCAAACATAATTCCAAGAAATTTAACAGACGATGAGAACTGAATTATATACATGCGTTGAATACATCCATGCAATCAAAATTGTGTAATAGATGCTTGGAGTCGAATAGGATAACTGCATTTTTATTTGGATTCACTTGAAGTTTATTACAAGCAGTCTCCAATCAAACAAATGGTGAATACAGTCACTAAGAATTTCTATGTACACAGTATCTCCCCACGCTCATCTTTATTAAAACTATTAGATATTGATATTAAAAGTGCATAACGTTTGAGTAAGCATAAAACTTTCTCTTATACGACAGACAGACTATTCATTTTTTAATCTAATTAAAACTAAATTTTAAATGTGCCGCTGCAATTATATTTTTTTATAGAAATAATTGTAATCTTTACAGCGCTGTTCAACATTTCATTCCAAAGAGTACTTAACCGGGATTAGAACTCTCGACCTCTGAATTGGTGGACAAACGTTCTAACCATTCGGCCAGCGCTCTCTACAAAAGAATGACAATTTGAAAGCTTTCTTATACTGCGTGCTGAT
>JAYJLU010011113.1:13016-24190 GCA_036873645.1 Minona dolichovesicula | reverse complement strand
CTATAGCAGCTATTGACATGCATTCCTAAATATTTCAAATGATCATAACTGTGTTTCTATAGCAGCTATTGACATGCATTCCTAAATATTTCAAATGATCATAACTGTGTTTCTATAGCAGCTATTGACATGCGTTTTTATTCAATCTATCACAAACTTCCAAAGATTTTGAATCTCAATTTTCAGAAAAGA
Source organism: Minona dolichovesicula (assembly GCA_036873645.1). Lineage (NCBI taxonomy): Eukaryota > Metazoa > Platyhelminthes > Proseriata > Monocelididae > Minona > Minona dolichovesicula. Next base: position 23,998 of record JAYJLU010011113.1, on the reverse strand, counting down.
AGTCTAAGATAGGTGCTCTGTGAAAACCATCTCAATTAATATTCTCTCGGAAAATATTTTACGATCAAAAGTGAATACTCCACGAAAAACTAATCTCGCTGACATTAAAATGAAGGAGAATTTGGAATTCTATAGAAATTGTGTAATTCTATTACAAGAAATGCAAATTGATTTATAAGCATAACGAACAATTTCTGAGTCGGGATAACCGAAATATCTAAATGTAAAATTCAATTATTAGTTTGATGTGATTGGAGAATAATGAAATATTAAAGTCTCCACTGATTGTGGAAATATGTTTTTGACATGATGATGGTTACACGATGCGAAATTATTGCTAATGAAAGTTTATTTCTAACCGCAGAGCTTAACAATAATTAGTTTATCAATAATTCAATTATCAGCGAAATAATTTTCATTTCGTTTGGCAACGCAAATGGTCAACCATGAAGAAATTTTTAATTTTAAAGCATCCATTTTTGTGAATATTTCCTCTGTATTTTCCAACAGTGTTGAAAACAGTTTATAAAGATTTTCTGCTGCTAATTCATTTATTTGAAAGTTAAAAATATGTTTTGAATTTATTAGACATTTACATTATGAAGTCGAATAGATCAAAAGACTATCTCCCAATCAATACTATTTCATCTTTTTCATAAATCAAATCTGCAATCTATTCTCTAAATGTTATACCACAATATATGTATGTATATTGTTTTTAGGTAACAGTCACAGAAATCGGAATTGTTTTTTATTTGTGTTACCAGAATGATAATCTCTATTAAAAAGTGTGTCGCGGGCAATTTAACTGCTAGAGGCAAAAAAACCGTATCTTTACAATAGGAAAATTGTTCGAAGTTTTACTTCATATGATTCATATAACTGGTCAACTATAGCCAACCATGTAATGTAGTTGTAAGCGGGAGCAACATGTGGTATTGATTTGTTAATGCTTTTTCTAAAAGATGCAATGTGAATAGAGAGTATTCTTTATCCCGGCTCAGGCAGGCAATTTTGATGACATCATATTATGGTTTTATGAGCTCTCCTTTGCAGCTTAACAATATCTCGGATGTTTGAATAGGTAATTGAAACTATGCAGTTGTATAAGTGTAGTGATTAAATATTTCGGGGGGTTAAATAAGGTTTTAATACCTACTCGTAGTTGTCAAGTATCAAGAGCAAGACAACCTGACTATACAACGTAACTAGCCAGCTGATGTATAATCAAACAGAACCATAGTCATTCAAATGACCATGCTTGTCGTCACAATTGTGACGGAGTTTTTAACAAAAGTATGTCGTGTGACTCATTAGCCGATAAATAGATTTAGATTTACTGATTTAGAATGTGTCAAACGCCTTACAGTATCAATGAGCACAAAGGTACTCCCCCTGTTGAGCGACCCCCTCAAGAGTGACCTCGTCGCTGCAGTGACCGCTTCGACTTGGCTAGAATGGGTTTTACATAAAAAATGACTTCTTAAGAGCGACTTCCCCGCAAAAGTGATTAGCAAACGTCTTTTCATAAAAACTCATTAGTGATACTTTATACTATTTATCTCCCAGAATGTCGATCGTACATGATTAAACCTTTAAAGAGCGACACCCCGCTTGAACGGCCGTTTATATGGATTTAACTCGGTCATTCTAGAAGTAGAGTACCTGTACTTCTTTATTTGATTAGATTCTTTATTCTATGCAGCTCTTCAAGACCTATTGTTATTCGACTTAAATATTTTCTTTGTTGATGTCTTCATTACTAAACACAGAAATCATTCAACTGTCTTAATCTCGAACTCTGTCTTCATCCTTATGATTATTAAGATTTTATGAAATTCAAGATTCCAGTACGCTTGGATTCCATTTTATATTTCGGTCTTTAAGAAGGGAAAACATAATTAATCTATTCATTTGTGTCTACAAGACAATATTCAATGATTATAGTACTGCTTAGTATGCTAATTGTCTGGAAAACACCATTGCTTTTACAAAGCAATAAAAGCCATTAAAAAGAATTATAATTTTAAATTTTATGATTTATGTCTGGACATATTTCAAATATTTTATGCTAATCAACCAATATTAAGGGAGGACTCAATTGTTAACTCGGAAGCCCTCTTGTCATTCATAATTCTCAATAAAAATATATCAATTGTTTAAACTTTTCCCTAAAATATTCATTAGAAAGTGACAGACGCTTTGACATTTCTCCCAATTTTTATAGCACTTAATGTAGCAGCACATTACGATGCTACTACGATGATTGCAATCTTTCTGGAAACAATTTCAGCAATTTGAATATAATTAAAATTAACGAGAATGAACTGTATCAACTCCTGAAACTAAATCACCTGGCCAGATACAAACGTACAATACTTATTATAACAGTGAACCAGAAGATCTGTCATTTCTCAATTGTAGAATTCAGGTTGCAGATAAAAAGCTAGAATAGATTATGGGGCCAAGGGTGCTACCCTGAGGAATACCGGTTTGTATATTCACTTTGCCACCTATGTAGGTTATTTACTTCCAATTCTTATATTCTTTCGTTTTAGATTATTGAGATAATCCTAAATCTACTTGCATTAAGATCAAAGGGAAATGGAATATAGGAAAGTCCAGTGATGAAGACAAAGCAATTTAGTTTATCAAATAGTATAAACGGTTTTAAAAGTTTAAATATTTAGAAAGAAGTTAAAGTATTTATTCTATATTTTCACAACAAATTTTGGCCAATAGTTATTGAATAAGATTTATTAGATCATGTCATTGACGACAGGTATATTAAAATTATAAAATTACCAACACAATGGCTACTGCCATTGTGTTTATTTTGAGATTCCGTTTTGTTTTCCGTATCGATGACAGAGTAATTGATGACTCACTTAAAATACACTGAATAATCATGAGTTCATAAATCTGTTTTGGTATTTAGAATGAATTTCTGTTGAAAGCAGTTTAATCCAAGCATCAATCAACTTTACTAAACAGTTTAAAAACTTAAATAGTGACAGAATGCTTATTTATTATTTAAATAAACTGTGTGACAGAGTTTTAGGTTAATATTTCAGTTTTTTTATTTTATGGGCCTAAAAGCATAAAGATCTACATATTGATTAAGCTACTAAGTCAACTTTACCACAAAGTCAAAGTTATATAAGGTTGTGTTTATGGGTTCCCAGAGTTCCTCAATGAGCTCCACTCATTTGATTTTGAATAACTCATATTTTTTATCACTATAATTTATTGATTATTGATTACCTATTTTATTGATTACTCATTATATTGATTACTCATTTTATTGATCATTCATTTTATTGATTACTTATTTTATTGATTACTCATTTTATTGATCATTCATTTTATTGATTACTCATTTTATTGATTACTCATTTTATTGATCATTCATTTTGTTGATTACTCATTTTATTGATCATTCATTTTATTGATTAGGTACTCATTTTATTGATTACTTATTTTATTGATCATTCATTTTATTGATTACTTATTTTATTGATTACTCATTTTATTGATCATTCATTTTGTTTATTACTCAGTTTATTGATTACTCATTTTATTGATTACTCATTTTATTGATCACTCATTTTATTGATTACTCATTTTATTGATCACTAGACTTTATTGAAAAATCTACAACTATGCATTCAATTCAGTGATAAAAACTCAGTTTTATAAAGTAAAACAAACTCAATAAAAATTAGTTGAAAAATATGTTGAGTTTTATCGGTGCAATAGGGAGAAAATCTTTAATTTAATGCATTGTTTGAATTTTTAAATTTCTGTTCTTAATATTATGTACTCACTTTTACATTCTGAAAACAGAAAACCGATTTCTATAAATTCTAATTTTTGGCGCAATTACAGAGTTAAGTCTTGAGTTTTTCCTTTCAATTAAAACTGTATATTCTGTTAAATTTATCGCTAACTTTGATATTCAAAGTTGAATTAAAATTTTCTATCTATAGTTTCTGTTGAAACAATTGTGAGAATTAATATTTCTGTTTTCCTGATATATAAAAATGGTTTATAATCTGTTTATCAATCTGAACAATCAAATGAAATATTATGATTCTTGATAAACTTGAGAACATTAAATTATGACTTTCAATCCTTTTGTAATGAAATTATATATTTTGATTTGCATAAACTTCAATAAGATATACAGCTGCAGATATAATGAATTATTTTTAAATCCTTATTATATGCCGTGCCCAAAAGTTGAAATGAAGATTAAAAGTTCCGTTTTATTTGTTTTAAGGTTTGATTAATTAATATTTATGACCGTAGTGAGTCTGCCATTATAAAATCGTTATCTTTATGGTGTACCCATAAATTATTCAATATCTAGATTATATCTATGTATATCTATTATATCTATCTACATACATACATACATACATAAAACATAATTTCTTATGTGAGAAACATAATACATTGATATTATTCTCAGCTATGCCAATTATATTCAGAATCAGAATTTGTTCAGAAAGTTTTCTCGTCTACTGATTATTCCAGTAAGTGATCAATAGAGTAGATCAATAAGGAAACATCAAATACAATAAGCGCACTAATATTTGAATAGGTAGGACATATGAATTGAGATTGATATGGGATTCATACTCGAGCATATTATCATACATAACGGGATAAAGAGTGGGCTGAGAGAGGTTGCATTTATGGGAAACTAATCGAATTAGCCAGAGAAGCAAATATATTATATATAGGTAGATCATATAGGTACGTAGGCTATTTCATTATTTCATATTCTTTGATCTCCAAGTCAATAAGTAGATAGATATGATATTTTACAGATAATATGTTGTTCCAGTACTACCTATAAATGATTACACGGGTATTTTCAATATTTAAATGAATAGACATAACAGGATGTGCAACTACTTCAAAATTCTTATCTTTACGCTAGTGTAAAAATAAGAATTTGGAATTTGGAAGTAGTTGAAGTAGTTTTGAAGTAGTTTTGAAGTATAGTTCTGAAGTAGTTGAAGATAGTTTATTTCTGTATCAGCTGATATAAAAATAACTACAATCTCTGTCGTCAACATTAAACTGTTGATTTCAATTTATCGCCTCTCCTAATCGTCTTCTCTGATTTTATTAATTCTTTAGGTCTTAGAATATATTTTCTTTCAATGAACGAATTATTTAAATCAGAGTAGTTGTTTAGGAAAGGTTGACGATACATTGACATTAGCAGTTTTATCATAGTGGACATAGTTATCAGAAAATACTGAGTATCCGGACCGATACTACGTGATAATAATATAATATAGGCTGTTAGGAAAAAACAGCCGTTTTTGGAATTAATAGTAGTGGAATTTAGCTATGCATGTGTATTTTTCTTACTTTCGGCAATAGAAATGAATATTTTTAGTTTTTAATATTAATCTGCATGCTGTTAATATCTGAATAATTTACTGTTTTCACCCGTGTATCCATGTAAATCGACTTTTTATATATTTTTATCAAATATTTGTAAAAAACGGCCCTGTTTTACATAATACCCTATGTATAATAATAATTAAAAAGGCTTTATTTTGAATAATATTAAAAGCTTTATTTCCTGTATGTAATGGGTACATAAAAGAGAAAGGAATCAATACAAATTGACGATGTGAACAATTAATAGGGTTTAAGATAAAGTAATAATACATATTTTCAAATTATCTAAAAAGTTATAAAAAATGAAACATTTGTCAGACGCAAATGTAAAAGTGACAAATAAAATAATAGGGAAAAGCCTCATCTAAAATAAGATAAACAGAGTAAAAAGGGTTAAAATGGGTATTTAAGAAATTATCCTTTTGTAGTAATAAAAACTAAATATTGTATGCAAAGAATCTATCATCATACTGTAGTCATTCAAGTAGTCATAGAAATGATCATATTGTTGTAGTCATAGAAATGATCATATTGTTGTAGTCATAGAAATTATCATATTGTTGTAGTCATAGAAATTATCATATTGTTGTAGTCATAGAAATTGTCGTATTGTAGTCATAGAAATGATCATATTGTTGTAGTCATAGAAATTATCATATTGTTGTAGTCATAGAAATGATCATATTGTTGTAGTCATAGAAATGATCATATTGTTGTAGTCATAGAAATGATCGTATTGTTGTAGTCATAGAAATGTTCATATTGTTGTAGTCATAGAAATGATCATATTGTAGTCATAGAAATTATCATATTGTTGTAGTCATAGAAATTATCATATTGTTGTAGTCATAGAAATTATCATATTGTTGTAGTCATAGAAACTAGCATACTGTAGTCATAGAAATTATCATATTGTTGTTGTCATAGAAATTATCATATTGTAGTCACTGAAACTGTAATAGTGTTACCAAAATACAAACCACATAGTTATATAATATATAGATCTGGTTTTAATTAAAACTTGCAGCTTATTATTAAACTGCCTCAATCAGAAACTCAAGTGATATTGTAATCTAATTACCTACTTACTGCATACCTATAAGTAATGATCATACCTATATATTTTCTTTTAAGCAATAACTCATGAATTGAAGAACTCAATTTATTTGTAATAATTGGTATGGTAATACATTTTTAACACACAATTAGAGAATATTTATTAACTAATATTTAATAATTAAAATAACTTGTTTTGATTGATTGCCCCATTTTGACAACCAGAAATTGATTCATCGATGTTAGATGGTGACATGATGAAAATATTTTGTTGATTTTGTGAGTATTCAATCCGAATTCTTTCCGGAAATGAATAGAGCAATAGTGATAAAAAGGTTTTCATTACACAAGCTGTCTTAATCCATTAAGTTTAATTATTAAATCTGTTCATGATTATAATCTGTGCCATTTACAGTGCAATACCTGAACATAATTATATGCTATAGTAATACCTAACTATTTAGGTTAAAAAATATTTTTTCAATTTCCAAATCTTCTAACCATTAAATATTTAACAATACGGTTATATAATGCAGAAATTAATTTTGTATTTTTGGGTGGCATTTGGTATTATAGATTCAAAAGGGAAGAATGGAATCGTCACATGAAATTATATAGGTAGCTACTCTACATAGTATAGAACTCATACATGTACGTATATGCCTACATAATTAGAGAAAATCAAACATTTATGCGTGGGAAGAGTCTACATAGAGTGCGTATCTACGAAGGGTAGATTGCCTTCTTGCTAATCTTTCAAGCTTCAATTATAAATTTATTGAAATATTTTTCAGAATGATGTCGTGCAGAGAGGGTGGTTTCGATCAGAGATTAGTAGAAACGAACCATAGCGCTGGCGCAGAGGGGAGAGGGAGATACATAATATATGTACATTATATTATAATTAAAAGTGATGTACCTCCTCTATCTTAACTACGAAACTGTAAATATTTTTATAGCATAATTTGCGGAGAATTTGTTTGAAAGTTTGAATTGCTACAGATCATTTAACACCAAAGATCGCAGAATTGTCGAGTCAATTATGACGAATACCGGTATGTATTTCTCAATCAAAATAAATGCTTTTAACCCGCTGAACAATTCTCTCTCGTTTAATTGTTAAATCTGTTCAACGTATAATGTATAATATATTGTGTCTCTCTATTCATAAACCTCATCCCTGTTAGCTTTATGCCATATTTAGCATGATTATATGATCACTTGTTGAGATCAAAAGCAATAGACCAATACAATTTTATAGCATTGTGATGTTTCCTTCTTAATGGTCAGTTACATTCTGACATTTGATAATAATGGTCTTCATCTAGTAAGAATTATTTGTTATTCTTGTGAGGATTGCGGGCTATCCTTACCTAAAATATGCTGTGCAATAAACTGATCCTACCACTATAATTAAGAATAACTGTTTGGTAATTATTATATTACAACATTCTCATATAGACCACGTCATCAAAATACCCTCTAACAGCTCCTATAGGAGCATTTAGAGGATGCTTTACCCATAATGAAATCTATCCCCTCAAAATTCCCTATAAAGCCATTAATACCCAGCCTGCTATGAATACCTACGCCTCGCCTGCATTTGGTGATACGCCCAACCTCTCTGCGTCTCTCAAAAAAACTCAAAAGAATTTCATAGATTAATCTGCCAACACAATTTAGACAATGAGACGTGTATTACGATTATTTTCCTACTTTTGGCTTCCAGACGTAAAAAAGGCGGCTTATAGGTATCTCTTTAACCAATTGCTATGCCCTCAATGTAAAAGACCATATTGCCCTCTTCCGCAGTAGCTACATACCCAAACGCTCGACTCATTTCCGCGACCGCATCACGCAGATGCGGTCGCGGAAACTTCATTCCATATAACATTTTAGTAAATACGATACGTACCTACCCACAATAACTTTAGATCGATAATTGTAGTTTAACTTCAATTGTAACACCAATGGGTTCCGTAATAGTTTTTTCCCATTCACTAATAAGAACTACATATTAATGTGTGTTACACTCTCTCTTAATTATCCATGACTTTGGTTTTCTTTACATTATGTTTTAGTTTTATTACAGTGATTTCCATCCTCATCCTGTAAATCATTCAAACCTGCGGATTTCCGATTTATAATTCCGAATAAATTATTCTTACATATTATATAACTGTTAAATGAAATAGCCATACCATCAAAACATAATTTAACTGTTGTTTAAATTTCTGAATACCTACCTTGTACGTAGAAGAACGAAAGATCTCTGGTAGATTTTATTTTAATAAAATCTACCAGAAATCTTTCGTTCTTACTACTGCATACACTTATTATTAATATTAAAGAATCAAATGTCATTTAATAATATATCGTGTTTATCTTGTATAATAAACAATCAGAACAATCTAATGTTACAGAAGTATATCACAATGCAAATAGAAAATATGAATATAATATATCTATATAGTTACCTATTTAGCAAAACATAGAAAATCATAAGTAAATATATTCTTGTATAAATTGTTGAATAATAAGTATGATATTAGTAGATATAAGGTATACGAGATCATCACAGAAACGTTAATAAAATGTTTTGCTTTACAAAATTAAGCAGACTTAACAATACATACATACATATTAAAATAATAATTATGTAGAATTGAAAGAACATATCCAATTAGTATTACATTTACATGAACTAATTACTCTATGATCATCATCTCAAATTATTAATTAACACGATATAATAGTCACTAAAAAAAGATTCAAAATAACCGCTGAACAATAGAGGCATTGTTCTGTGGAAAAACAATGAGAACAATGAATTAGAGGATACCGATCACACGCCATAATCTTAATATTCGCATATTCATGTCTGTGTCCGTCTCTAGGGAGGTTAGACTGTTGTGTTACCTATATTTAATATCTCTTTTTCATCATCAAATTAGGTACTAGTAGATGAATTCAAAACTTTAAATAAATGAAAAGGAAATGTTTTATTCACGATCGTTGTAACCGTGCGTAGAAGAGACTCAAGAAGAAAAATTCTGATTAAATATTAAAAGTTAATGAAGTCTTAGAGCAATTGAATGTTCTTGAATCATGCGTTTAAAATTTCTCTTCTTAAATGTTGACTGTTCAATACAGTTTCCCATTTATTGTAATAGAATGTAATATAGTTCTCTGATTCTCGATCACACATGTATTGTATACTAAATGCTAACTACAGATAGCCTATATGTGGTAATCCACAATCCTCAGTTTTATGTAGTGAGGAGGCAGAAAAGTTGAATTCACAAGAGACCGGGAGTATGTAGATAGATAGGTATGTCAGCTTTGATAATATGGGATAACAAGGGAGAAATGCGACTGAGAATTTGGGTGTGGACTAGATATCAACCAAACCCCATTTCACGCAGGACTCATTCAAGAAGAGCAGAAAGAACAGGAGAATTTATCAGAGGTCGAGGATCCACTTTGATTTGGGGTTGGCGTATTCAGCTCTAGAATGATCAATTTAGAATTATTTACAAATGTGACAATCTTGAAATATGAAACTTCTGATGATGATGATAATTAACTTACGAACGAGCTCCGCACCAACTGAAACCTGTCCCTTCTTCGCATTATTCTGAATTGTGTCCAGTGACTTCAGCAGAGTATCTTCAAATGCCAAAGTGGTCACGCGAAAGAAAAATTCTTTAACGTTCTCACCTAAATAAAAAAATTTTATTTGTGAATTTTAAATTACATACTACTATGAGTAGTAGAAAGAAGTTTGAAAGATAAATAAAATACAAACCAGTTTTAGCAGAGCAAATCCACAACTCGGCTGATAAGCTGTGCGCCATTTCAATGATGTCATTCTCAATTTGAGAATATCGAGCGTCACTGATGAGATCTCGTTTATTACCGACAAGAAACCTCAATTGTCGACAATCGGGATCGCCACTACTGCTTGTACTGGTTTCACAGGCTTCCTCCATCCACGAAGCTGCTCTTTCCATTGTAGAGGGGTCATTCAAGTCAAATACCGCGATTACAACTAAAATCATGACGCAAAGTTATGGCATGTTAGAATATACATATGTATAGTGACGTTATAGTGGGTGATATACACTGATATCACAGAGTAATCTCTATGTTATCTACACTGATATCACAGAGTGATCTCTGTTATCTACACTGATATTACAGAGTAATCTCTATGTTATTTACACTGATATCACAGAGTGATCTCTATGTTATTTACACTGATATCACAGAGTAATCTCTATGTTATCTACACTGATATTACAGAGTAATCTCTATGTTATTTACACTGATATTACAGAGTAATCTCTATGTTATCTACACTGATATTACAGAGTAATCTCTATGTTATTTACACTGATATCACAGAGTGATCTCTATGTTATCTACACTGATATCACAGAGTGATCTCTATGTTATTTACACTGATATCACAGAGTAATCTCTATGTTATCTACACTGAT
>JAYJLU010011113.1:0-12916 GCA_036873645.1 Minona dolichovesicula | reverse complement strand
CTATGTTATTTACACTGATATCACAGAGTGATCTCTATGTTATCTACACTGATATCACAGAGTGATCTCTATGTTATCTACACTGATATTACAGAGTGATCTCTATGTTATCTACACTGATATCACTGAGTGATTTCTATGTTATCTACACTGATATCACAGAGTGATCTCTATGTTATCTACACTGATATCACAGTGATCTCCATGCCATATACAAAACTTACTGTGTGCTCCTCGAAAATAGGCTGACGAAATACTTTTGAATCTTTCTTGTCCAGCAGTGTCCCACCTGGAATTTAAAGAAATCGATCCTTGTTCAATGTATATAAATGTTAATTTCCAACAAGAGCTAGTAGTTTTTAGTATTTCGTCTTAATAAGCAAGAACAAACCAGATCTCCTGAAATCAATAATTTTATATTCCATTAAAGTCTTTCTACTTAGTATTCAAAGTGAAAATCCTACATATCACAGATATGATAACACCTGTGAATTTGTATCCAGTCTTGATGAGATTAAATGAGTGACTGCAACGTACTAAAGTCCGGAATTCCACAGATCTCTTAAATAAAATCATTATAAAATAAAAAGAAGTATAGAAACAGACACGCTCCTCTAATCATAGCTACATACTTGTATAGTGTTTCCAGATACGAAAGTAAGTTTGAAGAGGATAGCCATGCATACTTTATAAAGGTTAAAGAAGGAGTCTTAAAGAAAACAACCTCAAAACAAAATAATAGAAATACTCAAAGCAAATGACATTTCAGAAGAAATAATACATGTTATATGTATATGTATATCTCTTATACCAGGACACTTAAAGCTAGAGTTGTATCACCGGATGGAGAAACTGAATAGATAATTCAAGATAGTTGGTGGCGTTCCACAAGGTGACACTTTAACTCCATACTTACCTCTTTGACATAGTGCTTGACTATACTACTCGTATTAGACAAGCTTATAAAGGACAAGAAGGGATGCTTGCTTTCACTCTATACAAAAGAACTAGCAGACACTGATTTCGCAAACAATATAGCCCTTCTGAATGAGGAATCACCCAGGCACAAAATATTCTTTACCGAGTTGAAAGAGAGAATAGCAATGCAATGCTACAAAAACGGAAGCAAAATTCTTGACTTTCAATCAAACTACGGAATGAAGCTCAAATAAGGGAATAATGCTCAGGGAATAAAATAGTCAACGAGTTCAAATACCTAGGAGGGTGGATGTGGGTAGCGCTGAGAATGATATGAAATACAGAATTGAACCAGCTTGAAGTGCGTGCCACAAACTTTGATTTAAAAAATGCGTCTCTTCAAAACCACTGTTGAATTCGTCTTGTATCGAATTCGTCCTGTATCGAAATGAAACGTAGATTCTACTCTAACATCTCTGGAGAAAAGAATTGATAGACTCATACACAAGAATGCCAAGAGTAGTAAGGAACATATCCTGGAAACCATCTTTGGAACCACCCATCCTGGAAATCATCCTTTTAGAGGCAGGCCCAAAACGAGTTACATCAAAATTCTCAGGAAGGATACTGGAATGGTAACGACTGAAGAATTCAACACCCTTATGACAGACAGAGTTATGTGGAAATTTGTAAATTCGGTTCGGACTAACTAACTGGGTATGTATAAAGGATATCCAGTCTCATACACACATACATCTAGAAATGTTTGAATCGTATTTTCCAAGATCATTTATAATTTTATTCACATTAATTAATCAAAGCATTTAATCACTCACATCTGTAGCTTATAGGCCGTACCCAAGATAGAAAGACGTTCAACTTCAAAGTCTACTCCAATTGTGGCTTTGTAATCGCGATTGAAGGAATTGTGACAAAACCTAAAATTAAATTACTCACATTTTCTAGCTCTCTCTCTCTCTTGTCCCTCAGTCATATGTATCGGTAATAATTTGTATTCAAAACTATGAATACAAATGTGTTCAATAATTAAACAGCTACACAATAGCGCTTGCAGGGAAATTCCGTTTTAATAAAAGACAAACTGCTCCCAAATTGAATACTGATGACTCAGATCTATTATAATAAGCTATTAATAAACTAAAATTAAGTCAAAACCCACCGATTTACAAGCGAAGTTTTCCCCGTGGCTACTTCTCCTACAACAACAACTTTTGACATTCTCAGACTAAAATTTAAGATCAGATGAGAGATAGATATGTTGGTGAACTCGATATATCTCAAATCACCAGTAAAAAGGAAAGCAATATAAATACATAACATTTGAATAATCACGGTAAACGATTTTATTTTATTGTCTTAATATCCTTTAATATCCAAACAAAATGCCGATGCTGTTGCTTTCTGTCTTCTTCTTCTTTTTAGGAAAGCTAGGGGTGAATCCCTCCTGCTATTTCCGCGATCGGCGTGCCAACAACTGTCAAACTGTCTGTATAGATGGGGATGTCCGTTTCCACACTTCGGATTAGTCTTTCTGCTTGTTGTTGCTGTTGATGATCTAGCACAGGATCTCCAGGGTTTTGCACAGGGTTTCGCAAAAGGTTTTTCCATTAAGGCTGCTGTGCTGCACGTCTCTTTTCATCTTGCGAAACTTTTGCCATAGCTTCAGACAAGAATCTGGTTTCTCACACTGGTCCGCCATCTTTGTGATCATTTCTACTCTCCTGGTTCTTTCCAGCGCTGGACACTTTTCTAAAGTGTCCATGGCGATTATATTCAGCCTCTTCATTCTCTCTCTGAGTGCCTTCGTCTGTCACTACATCTGCTCCCTCGTTATCTGTGACACCACATCAAGAAGAGTTTGTAGCGCCATCGAACCTCTGACATATAGAGAGAAGATGGAAATCGTTAACAAATCAATCTCAGCTGGCCTACATAGCTCTTCGTTTCAGGCTGAACTCATCGCAATGGAAGAATGCATTAAATGGCAGGAGGATAACCGCAATGACTGGACTGCAGAGATAATTGTCTCAGATAGTAGATCAACACTTAGACTCTATGAAGAACGCAGGACAAAATAAGAGAAACATATTATTGTATCAATGTTGGTGTTAATATCTGTGCGTGCTTGTATGTTCATATATCAAAGTAAGTGTGACTCTATTTTTCAATGTATGATAAAATAAGCAAGCACTATTAAAATTAAGCAATTCTGACAACCATTTGATTCTGATTCTTTGTTGTAATATTTGTGAGACTCACCTTAATTCAAAATGTCAACACCTTCTTTACAAGTAAATTAAAGTTAATAACAGGTTTAAAATACAAGGTTAACAAGTATTAAATATAAAATATATATACGTATATACAGCGCTATTCAACAAGAGCTAACCATTCGGTTACCGCTCCAGGGGTCGAAAGTTCTAATCCCGACTAAGCACTCTCGGGAATGGAATGTTGAACATCGATGCAGTATTAAGTACATTTCAAATTTAAGTTGCTCTACGCTAAGCTGGCGTGTGTGCTAATTTATCTTGACTTTATAGTCACTCTGACAATGTGAAGTTAGAAGGGTTAGTTCAACCCTACTGTTAGCAGTATGATACTGCTTATAAGCCTTAAATAATCTCTATTCATAATTCAGCACCAGTTGAATCAGCAAGCAGTATAGGAAAGCTTTCAAATTGTCATTCATTTGTATTTACCAAAATTTAAATTTAACACTCAATGAAATTAATCGTCAGCATTGACTACTTGTCAAGAGTTTATTGACCTCTAAATTGTCGATCACAGATTGCGCAATCATTTGCCGCAAATTGTAGTGTACTTATAGAATATTATTCAACAGATTGAATGAATATACAGCCAATCGCTTCATGAAATTGGTGACTGCATTCATCAAACCATGATTATAACTCCCAGTAATTCTAAGTTTTCTATATTTGTGCTATCGGCAAATAAAATGCAAATCCCTCTCTTACACAGAAACACAAATGGTTTAGATTAATGTTAGGCTATTGAATCCATCTATATTTATTTAGAATCCTAATGCGTACAGATAGAACGCAAATAAAAAATAAAAACCCATAAATCCATCTAGATTCGTCTCTGTTGATAATCGCTATTATAAGATTCGCGCTCCTTAGTTGGGCAAACTTGTGTCCCTCTCTAATTGTCATATCTCAATTGTCGATTGGTATTACGTAACAATTCATTCTGTCATAACTATGCCTTTGTAAACCTCTGATTGTCAGTTTTAATTTCAGTTTATTAATTGTTGTGTATTCGATATTATTTTCAATAGCGTTTGATAATGGTTATTTTAACAGAAACCGGTCACGAATTTTATGATGAATAAACTTCTACTACCAAAAGTTTGGCTGTTTCATTTATTTGATATCTCTCAATAAGTCTTTTTTGGAAACATGGCAATATAGTTCATTAGCTTGATTAGTATACTTTTTGAATTATCAAAAAATATGCCTAACAGGAAACCTAATAAATTAATTCCGTAGGTATTAAAAGATCATTTATTTAAAAGGAGTTGAACTCACTCTGCATTTCCCGTCTGATGATTTGCACACGCAGTCTTGATTCGAGGGTGAAATGATTCCCGTGTATAGGGAGTAGCTCGTTTAGTATAGGCCTGCAACAGATATTGATACAACGTCAACACTAATCAACCCTGCCTTTATACAATTATTTTATGTTTTTTATATTTTTACGTGCTAATATTAATAATTAATATTTAATATATTTAATAAGACACTATGAGTGAATTGATTCCAATCTTGATGAAATAAAACATTTATAAGGATTGTCGATGAATAATCATACATCAATATATTTACAGTAAAATAGTTTAAGAAGACAATGTGATGATTGACAAATATTGCTAATATGGCTGTCCATTGTTAAATGAGCATCATGTATATTGGCATTAGTAGTAACAGGTGAATCAAAGTCAAGAATTTGAACATTTTAAAGAGGGTTTCCTATTTTGTGCTTAGAAGCAGAGAGAAAACTTTTGTATTATTTGGATTAAGTTTTAACTTATTGATGTTGAACCAATCAGATAGGTTAATCACACATCTTACTAAAAGGAGACAGCATCACTGAAAGACAAGTATAAAGCTTGAGCCATCAGCATATAGAAGGTGACTGATGCTATAAGAATTGATACTATCAGAGATTGGTGCAGTATACAATGCATAAATACAGGACCTACCACAGAACCTTGTGGTATGCCAGAAGACAGTTGGCAATAACCAGAATATTCTCTGTTACCACTCACCAAGTAAGAGCAATTACTAGTCTTGGGTAGGACATAAACTATTGCAATATATAAATAATAAACTGGTTTCAGTTTCTTAAACATTTAAAATTCATGCTTACCACTGGATATGTGTTGATAATTCGATCACTGGCCACTGATGGAGATAAGATTTTTAAACTACTCTCTGACATGATTGCCTAAAAATTTATTTGATGAATAAACAATTTTATAAAGTATACCTACACATGCATATGACAAAATAAATGAAATGTAGGGAGGGTTTAGAAATTTACACAACAAATTTATTGTTTTAAAGATGGTCAACTTCAAAATCTACTTCAAGTTTGGTTTTGTATTTGTGATTGATGGAATTATGACAAAATCTGCAAACAAATTACTCGAATATTTTCTAGATCAATATCGCAAGGCCATATAACAATAATATGATTATTAGACTAAACAGATGAGCTATATTTTCGAAGGAATGTTGGAAGATTGTATAAAATTTAATCTCATTAATGTCACATTGAAATTTACATTTTAATAGATACAAAGAAAATTTAATCATTGAAAAAGTAAAAGCCCCAAACATAAACATAAAAAATAAATCAATTAGATAACTGAATTCTTAGCTTAAAAAAGCTTTTATATTCTATATAACCAAATTGTTCTACAATATTGCTGCTGGCATGAACTTGTATCTCTATTTAAGGCTTGTAATGTTGTTTATAATTTGCTGGATAATTTAGAAAACAAGATATATTTCCCATAATATATAAATGATATTGCAAGTTAATTTTGTTTAATTACATTATCATTTTAAAATGATGTGAATTATTTCTCTCTGTAAAATAATATAGACATTTTATTAAAATACCCTTTATTGAATAGAAATGACAATATAACTGATTGTAATTACAATTGTAACATTGTAACATTTATATCTATAAATTATATGGATTCATTAATAATTTAAAGTGTCTATGCTGAAATATGTAACCATAATATAGTAATACTTAGAAGTCTAGAAATCTCTCATTTAAAATCTGCTAAATTTTCTAAAATAACATTATTTTTCTTTAAATAAGTCTTATAAGTGATGCATTTTTATTCTATGAAAATATCAAATAATTTCTGTTATCATAATGCCTTGATATTCAACATTATGATTATAGATCAGCTAATAATTTTCTGAATATTTAGAAAATAAGCGGCATTGACATTACAACCATGTTATTATTTAATAACATGGTTGTAATGTCAATGCCACTTATTGTCAAATGCTGTAATAAAATGATTTATAGTAGGTACCCATTTTTCCATTTGCCTGATGCCAATCAACCAACCAAACAGAATGTCCAATTTATGGATAGCTTTACATCTTGACTGTACCAATAGACTTGATAATTTATCATTTCAAAATTTGACTTTAATATTGTTATATATTGGACAATAATTATTTGATTCTTTCAATTTAGTGAATCATAGTAAAATGACTTTCTAATTCTATAGAAATTAGTTTTGAGATTGATGAATAATTCTTTAAAAATAAAAAGAGCAGCCAAAACAGAATTTTTTCTTGTAAATTTTAATCAAATCCGACATGTTTCAATCAAAACATTGATCATTATCAATGAAAAGTATACAAAATTAAATTACTAAGTTACATTATTAATTTACATTATTAAAGATAAACAAATCAAAATATATAAAGGGCATAATACAGTTAACAGAAAATTTTAACACTAAATTTCAGCCCATTGATTGACAGTACTTAACCACCTTATAAGGTGGTTAGGATATAAACATTGCAGATGCTGTACGTAAGTAAGCATAGCATTATAAATCAAAAAGATTCTTTACAAAAACATAATAATAATTCAAAATGTTTACTTTACTAATGCAAAAACGAATTTAATTTTTAAAGAATATAAGCGGTTTGATATTGAATATTTAGTGTTTATCGTAGAAACGGTTTTAAAATTTACATGCTAAATAATAAACGAATAAAACAACATCCTTGTTTTTTAAGTGAAATAGATAATACATTATATTAAAAGTACTTTAGCTATGAATTTCTTTTATAAAGCTTATTACAATTTAAAACTAAACTAAAAGTGTAGTGATTTAGTTTAACAATGAATCTTATGCTATTTTACATATTAAATCCTTACCCAATTTTTTAAATATGATAACTATTATTATTTTGTTTTAAATTATTAAACTTGTGCTTTACAAAATTGTACAAATTTAAAATAATTATTTTGATCTTAATATATTATCTATTCTATCATGATCGGAACTGATATTAGAATAGATGATTTTAATCAAACTAGTGGGAGTCAAGACTTTTATTGGAAGAAGAAATATCTGGAAATATGCAAATTTCAAACGAAATATATTGAGCTTAAAAAGCTTTGTGCATCTTGTAAATATTTATTGTGAAATATATTTGAAAACGTTTATTCTTTAAAAACAGTGTATATAAGCATTGGTGTTATTCGAAAGCAACTTTTTAATAGATCTGGGAATAGTGTGACATATTGATATGTGACAATTGATAATTATATTTTTCTTTTCATATTAGTGATTTTTACAATTGTAAACTTTACTTAACTCTAAATATTAAATTATTAAAACAAACAAGCAAGTATCTGTTGGACCCAGACAAGTAACTTTACCAATTACCAACATAACTTAATAAGTTAATGGTTAGGACAATTTGACTGCCTTAGCCCAATACACACCAAATGCGAACTTTTCAGTGGTTTGCAACTGGTCAACGATTTGAAAACAACAAAATTATATTTGGTAAATAATGAATCATTTACTTCTTGGAAATTTAATTTAATTGGTTCATTATTAAATAATATAATTGTTTTTCAAACAAATTAAAAATATATTCATGAAAATACATATTCTAAAACATTCTCAACTTGTTGACCAGTACAGAACTATCTGACAAGTTGCAAACCACTAAAAGTTCTCAATTGGGCCACAACACACTCATCCCAAACATGTAAATTTAGTTACATATTAGTGGGATGTATATGTATTATACATATACATATATTACATATTTTGTAATGTACTTGATTCCTTTTTAGACATTTGTCTAAACAGCTGGTTAGAGAAGCCATGTGAAAATATTTATGCAGATTCTTTTATTGTTATCATCCATGGTATTATGAACAAACTTCTCTATTTATATTTTGAAATCTATTTTGTTTATGAACATGAATTCATATTATAACTCACTTAAGTAGGACATAATGCTGAAAGCTTTTCATTTTAAATCTCTATTTTATTAATGTCATTATCAAATATTTAAATCAAGTTTTTGAGTATGAATTTTTATTCATACTATGACTAAACACCTTCAACTTATTTGTTTATAGCTTTGTACTTAGTAATTATACATAATTCAATATAATAATACAGAAGGACCTCGTTTATACGACCTTTATAAATGTTATGCAAGGATTAAAAGTTCCTATCTCTTTCATATTATTTTGTTTGGGTTATGCGACTTACTCAGTTATGCAACAATAATAAGCATAAAAAAGGTGGATAATACTTTGTGCATTTAACGTCTTTCAATAACAACACCATTTAATGTACCTAGTCAATTCTCAACAAATTAATTTGGGAGGTAGAAGATATTTAGCTCATAATATCTTCCAGTCACAGCTCCATATGAGAGTTTAAAGTCACAGCTCCATTCTCAGCATGCTTAATGCGGGAGGTGGATAATAGTTAGCGCAATTTCTCTGATTAAGAACAAATGAATGCATTTTCTAATTTGCAATGTTGGGTTGCGGTCATTGAAGCGCAGCTTTTATACAGTCGGCTATAAACAGTTGCTATTCACCTCAGACATAAGCACTGCTGTAGAGGAAATAATGAATCATACTTATAAGTAACACATGGATTTGATGTGTTTATTTGTCAATTAATAGCTGATTATACTCTTTTCATATTTCTGAAGACCCATTTGCTTCTGCGACCCATTTGATATGGCAAGAGAAAAGTCATATAACCAAGGTCCTACTGTATTGGCTTATATCTATATCCAGTTACAAACTGTTATGGTTGGCAACTAAACTCCAATATATCAACAGCTAATTAGATCATTTAATACATTGCAAATAAAATCATCAAGTTATATACATATTTATGTACTTGGTTTAACTTTTCAATGCATTCAAGTTGTTGTTAAAAAAGCTTCTTCTAGAATTCTTCATTCTAAAAGTTTTTAACAAAATCGAAGTTCCAGTTTCTTTTAAATTACACTAGTATTATGCTGTCATTCATTTAATATTTATCTATGGTTATGTAACATTCCACAATCCTCTGCCTATGCCTCTCAAACTTCAAATACTGTCTGTTCAAACTTCATGAATAATTATTTGACTCATTGCATTTAATTTCATGGATTGAAATTGAATGCATTTACTAAATAAGCATATATCCAATTCCACTTCTTAGACATCCTTATTCAAGAGGTATGTTTGCTCACTCTAATTGACATGCAACCAGTTATAGTAATAGTTATAATAAAATATATCTAATATTAAAATAAGCTTCTATTACTACATCTTTTGTATTGTGAATAAATAAAGGAATTAGAAAAGAGGAAACCAATTAGCTACTTATTTTAAAATTTAACTAATCAAAGTAATAAGACAAAAAGTAGATTAATAAATTAAATTACTAAGATATACAAACATATTTGTTAATTTCAAGAATAGGCAGTTTTTGTGTATGATTGTACATATTCCTACTAAATTACAGATAATTAAAGAATGTGTCAAAGATTTTAACTTGAAATAAGTAGAAAATGAGAAGTTTCTAGTTTCCATTAACCATAGAAATTATGATATATAGTTTTGAAATTGTATTGAAATAATCTATTTTAGTGGTAAATGATTATGAAGCTCTGTGTAAATCTCATGATGAGATGAAAAAGAAAGTAATCACAATTTTTGTTTTGTTTTAATATTCTTATTTATGTATAATATCTTTTTTTGTAATTTAAATATTGGTTGACCTCTTTAGAATGCACAACTTGAAGAAAATCTGAACAAAAAGATCTACCACTTAGATGAAAACAAAATTGGTGACTTTTTGATATTTTGAATCTATGCCAAATGTGAATTGTAAGATAAATACCTTAAGTATTTATTATATTAACAAATTTTCTAGCTCTTGATGCTGCACTTTACAAGCTTGAAGAATTAAATAAAGAAAATGATGTTCTTAGAAGCTACAAGGAAAATGCTTTAGATGTTGCAGTGGATGTAAGCAAACAAATTGTCTTTACTAAATTCTTTGCTACAGGAAACAGATTTATAAATCAACTAAAAAGTATGGAGAATAAGGATATTACTATTTTTATTCCGATTACTGCAGTTAAAGTCAAAACTATATAATTTAGTTATGCTGACATGCACAAGTTGGTATATAATTTATTAAAGTGCCAACTGGTTTAAACGTAAACTGGAATGCTTTTCTTTGATCACTATAGATAGATATTAAGTTAGTTATTGAGAATCTTTTACTTCAGCTGTACAAAGAAAAATCTGATCTTAAACGCAAGAATAGACAAAGTATGCGATTTATACAACAGCATATGGACATACGAGAAATTGACCTTGACTTTGAAGATGATAAAGTTGATAGTCAGCAGACTGAGGAGAATAATCTTCTAGAGTCAGTCAAAAAAGAAAATGAAAGTGAGCCAATTAAAGAAAGTAGAATGATATGTCTTTGTTTGAAAAATTATTTTTATCTATTCACATAATTTTAGAATTAAGGGAAGAATGTAATCAATCAGCTCAACACCTGTCGGAAGTTCAATTCGAAAAATATGAATTACAGCAGAGTTTAGTGAGCCAGAAGCAACAAGTAAACTCCAGATGACTCAATTATTTCCAATAAAAATACAAATTAATCTATTAGGACAGTTAAAATGAAATATCAATACACAGCGTAAACATTTCGGTAAATCGAAGTTTAAACTGATTGTTCTTAAATTGCAATTTGCTTTACTATTTTAGTTGAATGAAGTGAAGTTAGAACTTGAAGGAAAATGCAAAGAAATTAAAGCGCTTCTTGAAGGTAATGTTTTTATAGAAGAAGTTTCTCTAATCTTCTGCTGAAACATTGCTCTTTAGCCTTTTAAATACATTGGCATAAAAACTAAGATTAATCAGAAGATCTATTCTTAATAACTTCGAATAATGACGAGGTTAATGTAGTGGAGATGGACAATAAATTTTGTAAATTTTAGCTAAGCTTTTGTTTGAAGCTGTTTTAGTTGATACATTGATATTTATCATATTTATCAATGGAGATATCTTTGTATTTGTATGATTGCAGAAAAGCAGTGTACTAGCCAGTTGTTGGAGCAATACACAGAACTAAACGGCAGATATGAAGACAGTGTCAATCAGGAAACTGGATACATGACCATTATTATGGAGGTAAGTGATCCACTAATATACTCTCTCACGCTAATTATTTCATTGGCAATAACACACTGCATTCTGTGGAATTATGGATAATGTCTGCAACATGGCGAAATAATGTCCCCATATAATATGTTAATGTGTCATCTGATTCATTATTTTAGTATCGTGAAGCAATGAAGAGAAAGGACGAACAGTTGAAGAATTTGCAAAGTGGTTTAAATGACTCCTTCATGAAAAGTTTGAGCGAAGAGTTGGAGGAAATGAAGAAAGAGAATGATGTATTGTATTGTATTTTGTATCATTTTATAATTCATTCAATTAATCGTAATATTCATTTGATTAATTAATTATAAAGTTCATTTAATTAATCATAATATTCATTCAATCAATTAATTAATCATAATATTCATTCAATTAATTAATTAATTAATTATAGAGTTCATTCAATTAATTCTATACAATATAATTAATTAATTATAATGTTCATTCAATTAATCATAATGTTCATTTGATTAATTAATTAATTATAGAGTTCATTTAATCAGCTCTATTTTGACTAATTAATTTTAGAACTTGATTTCTTTAACATTCCTTCTAGTATTGTAGTAATGTATGTTAATATCGATAAATTTTCATTCACTTTTCTTCATCCAGACATCTAACTGTTTTTCTTATAAAATATTCCAGAAATTGTCCAATTTTGTGAGTGAGAAGAGTGGTGCGATCGATAATCTAAATGAAAACCTGGAAAACCTCACTAAAGAGAAAGAAGCGTTGGCCAAGGAAGTGACAGATTTGAAATTTAGAAGTCAGTTCATATATCACACATTAAGATTTACTATTATAATTGATTGTGTAATGATGGGGAATATCTGATTTAATTGATTTTGTAATGATGGAGAATATCTGATTTAATTGATTGTGAATGATGGAGAATATCTGATTTAATTGATTATGTAATGATGGAGAATATCTGATTTAATTGATCATGTAATGATGGAGAATATATGATTTAATTGATTATGTAATGAGAGAGAATATCTGATTTAATTGATTATGTAATGATAGAGAATATCTGATTTAATTGATTATGTAATGATGGAGAATATCTGATTTAATTGATTGTGTAATGTTGGAGAATATCTGATTTAATCGATTATGTAATGATGGAGAATATCTGATTTAATCGATTATGTAATGATGGAGAATATCTGATTTAATTGATTATGTA
>JAYJLU010011002.1:0-10546 GCA_036873645.1 Minona dolichovesicula | reverse complement strand
TGATTCAATATATTGTTAATTTGATATTACGATATACAGAGCAATCTTATGATTCAATATATTGTTAATTTGATATTACGATATACAGAGCAATAGCTTGTGATTCAATATATTGTTAATTTGATATTACGATATACAGAGCAATAGCTTATGATTCAATATATTGTTAATTTGATATTACGATATACAGAGCAATTGCATTAATTATGGTTCAATATTCCAGCTTATATTTACCATAAGAAAAGAAACGAAACACTGTTATGAATTCATTAGACAATTTATTGAAAATATAACCGTAATCTGAATAAAATATAAATCTGTATAATGCGAATATACAATGCAATGCAATGCAGCATGTATATAAAGAATATTAATTCCTGTTTAATATAGAATTTCACTCTGTATAAGGATCAGTAGATTTTATGCACCTATCATCTAAATGATTTCATCAAAAGTTTGGTCTCTCTCATTCTCCTATTAATGGGAATCACTATATGTATTACATAAAATATATTAAAAGTTTTCGATTACATTTTACCTAATCGGAGAGTGATTGCTTATAGTAGTGGGCCATCCCCTAAAGTTTGACTATGCTCCGAGATATTCAGTAATGAAATCTTAAGAGAAATAGATTACACGAGTGGATCACTTTATTTTGTAATTCGCAGTGTATACAAAACAGAATTCGTCCAATACTGCAACCTTAGAAATATTCGAATTTAAATTCACCCTAAATTCATGACTAACTTTATTTATCGCCGTACCTAAGACGTATTTTAATCAAATTTTTCCAGAAAGCTGTAATCCGGTAGTATGATATGTTATTTGCATTCCTATAGGCAATAAAGAAGCCATCACCTTTGTCAAGAAAATAAAATTTATTCAATGTCAACATAATAAATAGATAAATGATCACGGAGGAATCTCTGTACATAATTATATTGAAAACTCCATCTATATTCATACGTATTTCTAATATATATATACCTTATTTATATAACTTATTTACAAAAATTACAATACATGTAATATGTAGATATGCATGGAGAGAAGTAATTCTTCTTCTCTTGAAATAATTAGTATCAGCTTTAATTCCTCATTCGAAAATTTAAATTCGCAAGAAAACATTACTAAAATGACTAGACCAATGAAATTGAATCTTCATCAGGAATAAAATGAGCTTGATGATGTCCAAATAGTACCTTAAAATTATTTAATCATTATAACATTGACCAATTCTGTTGTACAATATTGCTCCTCCCTATAAATTTACAAAGGTGATGGCGAATTATTTTAGAAAATGAATGAAGTACAAAACAAGTCATATTGACTACTTTCAAAATACAGAGAAATTTATTTGAAATTTTATTAAATTTAATGCATAAACAAATTTTAATTTATCTAATAAACCACGCTGTTCAAATCATCACAGAAACCACAGTTTTACCACATATAATTTGACCAGTGTAAATTTATAGCCAACACACTGGATATACAATATACATTGATAATGTAGATATGTATTGATTGATTGTATGATTAGGACATCAAGAATTGCTAAATGCTGCCCCACAAACAATACAAGACGAACTAAAGATGCTACAGTGTGCGCTACTACAGTACAACAGAAATTGGTACTAGTGCTATAAAATTATACGAGTCAAATTCATCATTCAAAAAGTAAGGACACGATTCGAAACAGCGACATCCAACAAACAAAAAAATAGGTAAAGAAGAAAAGAAACAAACGTAAAGATTTAGATTTTATGAAGTGAAAAAAAAATTGATCAATAAAAAGGACAGCTGAGGAAATGTTTAGTGAAAATCTATTATTAAATGTTGTTAAAAGCATTTGGGGTTTTTCGTTTTTTCTCAATTTTCTCAAATACAGAACGAAAACATGCTCATTTTATATGTATATACTACTGTACATATGAATAATAGGTAATGCATATAATTGTCAGATATAAGCTATTAAAAATAAAAATCTTTGTATCTGATATCATCACAAGAAATTTAAGAAGGCGCTCCCTTGCTTACACTAACATTTAAAATAAATTGATATGATAACTTGAAAAATAAGGAGTCTTTTAAATTCAAGAGAGAGAGAGAGATAGAGATAGATAGTGAGAATGAGAGAGACCAAATAATTCCATGACTAAATTATTATAAATTGATCGATATTTGTTAATAGAGTGAAACACTATAAAATGAGATAATCAATTGTTATTTACATTATTAAAATATTGGAGATTATGCCGGCGATTACATTATACAAGCGGTAATTGAAAGCAAATGTGGAAACATTAATATTAGCTGCCTTTGGAAATGTTTTTTCTACTTGAGAAATGGGTCTCTTATTTGATTGATGGGACTGGGGGGACAATGTACATCCACTTCCATACTCTCACCGGAAACACTAACACCGCTATCGGAGCTGGAGGTGCTCACAGATCGTTCCGGTTGGACAGGAGGGGGTGATGTAATGCAGTTTATTACAAACTGGCACAACTCATTCGATAGATCATCATCATCATCCTTGGCATTCATCAAACTGTGCGAATAGCGCTCGAGTTGGCCCATGAAATTGAAATTGGGCGCTACAATGTTACGCCTTTTCCTGGTGAACTCGAGAATCTGCGCTAATGGTAAATGCGTGCACTTCAGTAGATAGGCCATAACAATGCTGGCAGACCTGGACACACCGGCCCAACAATGAATAAGTACTTTCCCTTCACTGTCACGTGCTTCTTCTAGAATATCCACCAAACAAAACAAAGTTATGCATTAATAAGAGTGAGTCAGACAGATGCGTGATCTCCAATCACAGCTGGTATTTTATAAAACAAAAAATGATTCTGGAGGAACTAAGAACTCACTTATGAATGAGATCGCTTCAGCGAAGAACTTTCTCAAATCCTGTTGCTGACAATCTGACGCCGGTAGTCGCTTGTATGCGAATTTATTGTGATGCTCTAGATGGAATGGAATGTGCTCTGTCATATTGAGGATATGAGTGATGCCCAATTGATTTAATAGATCAAAGTCTTTAGTATCACGCTCATTGCCTATAAATGAATGAATCAACTTGTTGTTAACCAATTTATATTACCAATATCCCAACTTTTACATTGTGTAGAAGTGTTCCAATAATTGCGAATTATGTAATTCAGAGCAAAACTATAATTTACCCAGATATAAATAAGGCAGTATTTCAGAAGCAGTAGCAATTAGAACATCCTCAGTGGGACATTCGGGACTGGTGGGACTGTAGGAATGTCGGCGGATACAGTCTTCAGTTAGATTGGAGGAGATAAATTCTGCCGGTGCGACACAAGAGAAATTGTCAAATCCACCTGAAATAATGTCAAATTAAATATTGAAAATAATTTTGATAAAAATAATGAATCTCTCTCTCTCTATGTCTGTTATCAATATAAATGCCATAATTATCGACTCCTTCACAAAACTCAAAACTTGTCATTTTGCATTGAAATAAATTGAAATGCAGTTTCTATATAGAGCAGTAAAGAAAATTATAGAGAGAGAGAGAGAGTAAGAGACGGTATGAGTCATGCAAGCAGCACTGCGCATCACAAGACTATCGAGGCCAGGAGTTTCTGAATTGTGTGCCAGTTGTCATGAATGAAATAAACAAAATAATCAATACACAACTGGCTGCGCACACACGACGAGGGAAGAAACAGAACGAAATATGCATACATAGTAAATTATACAGCTTTAATAATGCTTAAAGTTATCAGCCGATGAAATCCATTTTACGAATCAAACAAATCCTTTCTAACAGTCACCAATAAAAGTGTAAAAACCAAACTTTTTAAATACTTTATAAATAGAATTTAATAGAAAGTAAGGAATCATTATTAGAATATACAAAAAGAATAAATAAAATAAAATTTTGAAAACTTACGTTCCAAAAACTTGACTTGATTTCCACTCTGCAGTAAGTGCGTCAGAAAGGCGTTTAGCGGCTTGTTGGTGTTGGGGGCAGAGCTCTTCTGATCATAAATCACCACTTGGGTGCCCTCTGGTGCTTTTCCTTGATTATACCAGGAGTTCCAATTGGCGATGGCTCTCTTGACCATGAGTTTGGTGGTGCAGTTGGCGTGCTTAGCGCCCTGAATATGGCTCGTGTGGTAGACTCGATTCTCTCTGACATCCAGTAGGATAAGCAACTGGCGATCACTTTCATCGATCATGATTTCAGACAATTGGGCCGCACTAAGACATCCACAATCACCGTAACCACGCTTGCGTCCATCAAATGAAAAGGGTGATGATGGACAATTGGGATTGCTGAATGGTCCTCTCCCATCTGACAGTTGGGTGTGAATATTCAGTGGTAAGATGCCAGAATCATCCACACTTGATTCAGAGCTCAGGATTGGTTTAATGCTGTTGTTGTCATGTTGTGAATCTAAGGAATCAAACGATGATCCGACTTCTGTTGACTGGAAAGGAAATACGGAAGTATTTTTATCCAAGGAATGAAAAATCTTTGACGACGGAGAAAATGGATTTAGCTGACTAGAGGTATCGTTAGACGCCTCATGAGCTAATCCGTAAGAAGAATACACTTTTGCTGTTGAACATATTAATGATTTCATAATATTTGTTTAAGTAAAAATTTAAAAAATTAAGATCAACTGTTTAAAGAAAAAATATTAAGGAGAATTAATTAAATTTAAGTCCAAATTAATATTTTCGTAGAAACAGCTACAAATATGAAATCAACTATGGCGAATTCTTATTTATAAGAGCTGTAAGAGGCGCTTATATTTGTCGCCTGACGTAATTTTCTATTAATAGACCGCAGAGCTATCGATTAAATCAGCCAGTAGATAAGAGGTGGCAGTATACTCGTATAATTCAGATGTATTGAGCCAAAGTAAATTCTTCTCTGCAGAGAGAATGAATTTATGAAGCGAGGCAACCCTAATGAGAGAGAGAGAGAGCGAGCGAGGTAAGATCGATGAAATATTATGTGCGCTGAGTCTTGTACACAGCTTGTACATATTAAATTACTCTCCGCCGTTCTACTATACTGGTTAGACACTGGAATAATCCAGTTTGCCAAGATTATTTATTCTAGATTGGCAAATAAACTGGAGCGAATCAATACTAGAGAGACAGACAGACAGAGAGAGAGAGAATAATTATTACTCACAAAATGCAATCTTATTATGACTGTTTTGTATTGAAGATTACCAGTTGAGACATGACATTATCAAAAAGTTAACATTTCATATTTAAAAATACATTTTTATTCAATCCGACTCTATAGAATTATTAATGAAATAATAATGTTCGAATTCAAAGCATTAATGTCGATATCTTGTGGTTTATTTAGCGATGATCAGTCAGGCAAATCACTATAATATGATGTAAAACTCAACCAAATAATATCAAGCGTTTAAACTATAAATACATGATAGCCCATAGTTTCTTGTTTAAAGCCTATAGGGCCGACCCATAAAACAAATTTAATGTCTATCGATTCTTATTTAGAGCTTATAGGACTCTCAAAATATCGTTGGTTTTGTGATGCCACGGCTGATAATTTCCTATCTCCGCCATTATAAAACCAGAAATTTCAAATTGTCGCCTCTATTGTAAGGGTTAACCCATAGAGTAAACATAATTACAGAGGTTTAACTCTCGATAGTCGATATTTGTATATCGATTTAGCAGTGCTAATTGACAGAAAATCCTATCTCCACCATTATAAATTGGTGGAGTTCAAATTGTCATAGCGACGAAACTCAATGGCAGACATTAATAATTCTTTTACCAAATTTAAGTATAAAAGGAACGCTTCTTAATAATATAAAATTCATAATACTGTCTGCCAAAAATATTTTTTCTTGCTTAGTAAGATAGATTGAACCAAATGATATAAAAATGACATAGTAAATACACAAATTATTGCTCTATCAAGAGAGATATTTTCACATTAATTAATTATTATGAATTTTATATTTTTGAAAAGCGCTCCTTTTATACTTTCATTTGGTAAAAAAATTATTAATGTCGCCATTGTGTTTCGTTGCTATGACAATTTGAACTTCATCAATTTATAATGGTGGAGATAGGATTTTCTGTCAATTAGCACTGTGCTAAATCGATATACAAATATCTATGTAGTATCGAGAGGTGAACCTCTGTAATTATGTTTACTCTATGAGTTAACTATTGTTAATTTTAATAGTAATTTGAAATTTGAAGTTTTATAATGGCCGAGAGAATAGTTTCATTATATGGAAACGCTTAAATTGTTTTATGTATTCTCGTTATTTTCCTTACGAACTGACAGACTGAAGTATTAAGTAAATTTTAGTCTGAGATTTAACGAGATTTAACAATTGGTGGAGGGTAAAAGGGCAAAACATAAAAGAGGAATAGCAAGAAAGAACAAAATTACTCATAAATGAGTTAATTAGTACCTACCATAATGATTAATTCTAAGTAATACAATGAAACGCTGCGATCAACATAGTTGAATAGTTTTTAACAATAGACTGTTAGATAATAAATAACAATAGCAACCAAATTCTAATTATATATTTCAGAAAAATCCATCGACATAAATATTTTAGATTCTGCTATAGAGATTTAATTACAGTAAGGTTTTAAAACCTCATTTGAAATATCCATGGATTTGGAATTTCTATTAACAGTGTGACCGCATAAACTTTACAAAAAAATCGAGTATATTCGAATAAACTTAGTAAAAAAACGAGTTAGAATATTATACTTTAGTTAACTAGTATAAAGTTACCCAAATTACCCCAGTTATTGATAGTGAATAGCGCTAACTCTTTTTGGCCCTCTTTGCCGAAAAATGTCTTATTCTATAATAATATTTGACATTGACTAAACAATGAATAGTCTATTTCTATGATCTCCGTTTATTAGTTTGCTCCATAGAAATTGACTAAACAATAATCTATTTCTATGATAATTATGAAAATTCGAGGATACATACAAAAAAGCGAGTATATTTGAGTATGCGGTCCACCCTATAAAAGAAAATTAGGATATTTGTATATATAGGACAAGGGAGGTTAATAATTATAAAATATAGTTAATTAACAAGATAAGAGTGTCACCTGATGATGTATATCACTGCTGATAACATCCGATCTAATATACATACATATTCATTGATTAGATATGATGTCACATGTCGTTACGTATGTGATACACAGGTGATCTATAATCTTAGTTCATGAAGCTTCAATTTTATAGGGCATAATTCCAAATATAAATATATAAATATACAAACATTTGTCAAAAGATTAAGTTATTAATATATACACAACTGGTTTCATCTGATGATTCCATATACCCAACACTCTATCGAATTTCATAATCATATACTAAATAAATAGGATTAGATAAATCTTGAATATTCCTGGTTTGAATCAATAAAACAACCGGATTGCAATTCTGAAAGGTGAATCAATTGTTTGATTTCAGGACAAATAAACTTTTCATACATTAGGCAGCATAAATTGAATTCACTTAAAAGTCATACGATATGAAGCCAACAAACACAAAATGAATACACCTGACCTGAATATTAGAACAAAAATATATCTCATATTACCTCATTAGCAAATATAATTATAAATTGATAGTCTGATAAAAATTTCAAATCTGTCCTGATACAAACAATATTTATAATCTCATGCATAATTAAGAGGTCTAGTCCATAGAGTAATAATACAGAGAGTATTCACTCTCCCAAATACAGAAACGCATATCGATGACTTTGTGCCAACAGCGAGTACAATTTCCTATCTCCGCCATTATAAAACCACCAATTACAAATTGACGTCACTCCTAAACCCCTCCTTTGATCTTAATCTATGGTCTAGTCATCAATTACTTAGTCAAATTCTTATTGATAAAAAAGTGATGATTAACGAAATATTTTCAACTATTTTTTATCTTCAAATGTTCACAAATTTTGAGATATAGTTTTTATGCATTTTTATATCTATGTACTAGCAGGCAAACCCGGCGATTCTTGTGATGAATGAATTAGTCTCTTGCTAATTTTCTTTCTATTTCTATTTTAATTCACACTCATTTAGAAAGCCTATAATTATTCGCATCAGGCAACTGGTATCTAAATTTTCATAGAATTGGAGGGTCACTTTAACTATTTTGGCATAGACACTAAATTTGCATAGAATTCGGACGGTTTTAACCATAGAGATCGGACTATACTATTTATTATTTGCGGCGGGTAGTCGCTAATAGTCCGATTTCTATGGTTTTAACTTAACAGATTTATTCAATATAGTGCACAATGAATTCCCCTTGAATTTTATAGACATTTACTCACCCGTAAACCCTTATTAGGTACGATTGAATTTCCATTAAATTAGAGTAGAAATTTGCAAAAAGAAAGAATAGTTTGAAAACTTCGGTATTTCTTACTAATTATTAAATAAAACCACTTTATGTTGGAGCAATATGACTAAAACCATTCTCGGATCACAAGGAGTACTCATAGAAAATTTCATTAAAATTGGTTCAACGGTATCCGAGTCAACAAGGAACAAACAAACAACACACAAACAAGCTTAAATATAATATATAGATAAATGCATAAAATAAAATGAAACTCTTCCTATTCATAAATTCGTCATTATTAAATATTTTAATAAAAACAAAACATTTTACAATTTTAGGTATTTTCAGCACGCAATATTCACTGTTAAAATTTTAACACCAAAACTTTTAAAACCTTATATACTAAATATGTACATTAATTATGATTAAAAGTATTCGTAGTTTTTCAAATCATACTATATCAACTTAAGATGATTCATTTTCATCAATTAGATACTAAATTAAAGTAAAAATAACTTATACATATTACTATGTATATATTATAGGTGATTGAACTCATAGTCATATGACAATAGATATTTTTGGCTTTATTGTTTGGTTTCTCGTGTCTTTAAATGGTGGTGAGTGAATTGAAGTAATTAATTTGATAGAGCGCATTGTTGCATTATATTATATTATATACATAGTTAATTCTCTGTCTTATTCAAGAATATTCATCATTTAATTAGAAAGCAAATTGATGTTGATGACAGGATTGCCTTTTAAATAGTAAAACTTCACAGAATATTTCAATAAACTTGTGAACATTTGAAGATTATAGAAAATATTTCTATGCCTATTATTTATGATCACCTGAATAGTTGCTTTGTTTTGAAGTTCAAATAAGCTAGATTAATTTTAATTAGAGGAAGAATTAAATGTCTCCTCATATACATATTAGTATGTTGTAAGTATAGGGGTCGCCTTCTTTGTTACGAGTTTTCCATGGAACGAGGAATTTTATTGACTTATTTGCAAACACGCTCCGCTTATGTTTATCTTAAAACATAGTGCATAAAACAAACCCCATATTGTCAGACCTGACCTATTCTATAAATTAAGAACTGTTGTTTGCAAATAAGCCAATAAAATTCCTCGAGCCAAAGGTTGGTGCATTGTGCATTCTATCATAATATTGCTTTCATATGTTGGGTGACACGACACCGACAGTTGTAAAATGATTTCAAATTGGCCTTAACTGAGAAGTGAGCAGTTTGCATTCAGCTAGTCAGTGTTGTTCCAACCACAGAACCATTATACGGTAGAATGAGCCAGCACAATAATGCGGGCATCCCATTCTCTGTTTTGAAAATTGAGAATAGACAGGTGGTCGATAAAATATCAGTTTGTGTTAGGTGTAGGTCTGTGTTATCAATTAGCCGCATTGTAAAATACTCGATTTTAATCGTTTTAAAAGACAAAATTCAAGCATATTATAAGGACTCAAAGATCACAGATCGGACAAAGTTTATGTCTTTTTCCGACTTTTATTGGATTAATGATTTATCATTAACTATCTTTTTCATCCTAATCAATGTATAAAAAACTATCTTATAATCCTTATCTGTGGGATTCTATTCCAGAGCTACAATAAAGAGAAGGGAACACAAGACTAGGGAACAAATCGTCAACAAAAGAAGTCTCATAGAATTTCGCAAATGTTTAATTGTCATGATAGATTTCTTTCACAGGTTGACTTTCCGACTTTCCAAATCTCTTTGAGAGAAAGACACTTTTCTCTTAATCACTGATATTATGTTTGTTGCAAATTTTTGTGTCTTTTTTGAAGATTCTTCGGCTTTGATTCAATCGGCTCTAGTTTCAAGCTCCCAGTTTCTCCAATTTCAACAGACATGTCATCTAAACTGTTCGAATTTGTTGTCTTTCTCTTCTTTGAGGGTATTTCAGATTGATACGATCAGGGGATACGAAAATATCATATCGATGGAGCTGCATTTGGGTAAAGCCTATCCTCTATTATTGACGACAGGTTTTTACTATGCTCTATCATGGTTGTATATATATATATATATATATATATATAGATATATATAGATAATTTACTAAAGAGAAAATCGCTGTTGAGGTAAAGATATTTATTAAAAAACAAAAAATGACTATA
>JAYJLU010010891.1:0-10546 GCA_036873645.1 Minona dolichovesicula | reverse complement strand
AGATCCGCGCATAGTGGTTATTCAAAGTGATGGCAGAGATTTGGCAGCTTTCAGTATTTTGGGTATTGTAGAAGATACTTTTAATTCGTTTCCAGACATCTTTTGCGTCAGCCTTAAAATTTATATCTTTGAGTTGGCAGTTGTTTTTATTTATGATAAGTTTGCGGATTTTGTCTGAGATTGAATTAGCTTGTGAAATTTGTCCTCTTTTCATTTTGTTGTTCTTTTTGCGTAGAAGGCTCTTGATGGTGGGAGTGATATGTTCAGGGTCTTTTGAGGTAATGGTGATTGAGCGTATGGGGAAGTATTGATCAAGGATATTTTGACTCTGCAAGTAGAAGGCATCGGCGGCTTGTTGTATATTTGCGTTGACAGTGAGGCGAAATTGTCTTTTTAAGATATCGAGGTCTCTGATAAGAAGATATCTTTGATGTGGAGTGCTTGGACGGTAGCTGATGGTCCTTCGAGATTTCTTGTTAGGGGGTGTTTTAAGGTTGTTGGACGCTATGACAGCTTTGTGGTCTGTTTTTGGGGTAGGCTCAACTATTTTGATGTGGCGCGGTATACACTAGTCACGAAGATTTGGTCAGGTGTTGCCGAATGTGAACCAATAAGAAGATAAGAATAAGGCGACCTTTTTGTCACATCTGTATACAAGCTACAATATGGTTCAATCCCGAAAAAAAATTTTTCACATTAAATTAATTGTATGAAATTTTATATCATTAAAAATCTATATTTTAATTTAGTGAACGAATTACTGTACCACGTACCCTCAACACAGCATTAACAAACGAGTCCTCAGGGCGTTTC
The DNA here is from genome assembly GCA_036873645.1 of Minona dolichovesicula. NCBI lineage: Eukaryota > Metazoa > Platyhelminthes > Proseriata > Monocelididae > Minona > Minona dolichovesicula. The sequence goes on along the minus strand of JAYJLU010010891.1, from coordinate 9,733 downwards.
CACCCGAGAAAATGCAACATTCTACGGTGCCTCGCTAAGACAAAAGATTGCAAGAAATGCCAATCGAAATACATTGGAAGCACGGAACGATTCCTACACATCCGCCTCCGAGAGCATGTCACGAAGAGAGAGTCCTCGGTATTCCAGCACATTCAATCTTGTGGAGGCGATTTAGAACTCGATGTCATGACGACAGCGAAAGACAAGGTTTCCCTACGCATCAAAGAAGCCATTCTAATCAAGGACATTCAACCCAATCTCAACTGCCGAGAAGAAATTGCCACCTGGAACCGGTATCTCATCTAGCCCTGATGTCCTGTAGCTTTTTTGTGTCTATATCTAGTTTTCTTTTCTTTTCTTTTTTTATTGTTTGTAAATTTCATGAATTTTATTATCCCTCCATTTAAAGTGTGTTTCTGTCTACGTTTAGTCGCTATTCAATATTATTGATTCATTCACTCCCACTCATTCCTGTAATGATATTGTCTCTCTCATTTCAGTAATCGTGTTGAGCTTCGCTCAGTTCATTCAAGTTGTGCAGATATACATACCCCTATATATTGATCTGGCTGACACTTGATGTTAATTAATTAAACTTTGAGAATGGTCAGACTGACCGAAATATATATCAGTTTTAAAGATTTCAATTTTCTTTTCTACCAATTTTACGCAATCAGGCTCTCTTCCTTACTTCACAGTTCATTTATGATACCGAGGCGCTTGCATAAGTCATAATTAAACAGAGGAAAAACATTGTCCTTGCTTAACAAATCAACAACATTAAAAATATCAGAAGCGGTATTATCATTGTAACGCACAGATAGTTTACAATTTCCTAAAACAGGAATATGAAAATTACTCCAAGCGTGCTTAGCTGTAAGTATACTAAAACTAATCAAATCGGGTAAAATATCTTTAGGAATGACATTAATTTCTGCGCCGATATCACAAATAACATGAACCAAAATATCATTCAGATAAACTTGGCGCATAAACGTGAGAGTTATTAACAGAATGAATGTTAAAAATTTAATTTTGGGAAACATCACTAGTCGTAGAAAATTGTCTAACATTTGCAAAAGACTTGTTAAAATGATTGCAAAAGACTTGTTAAAATGATTACCTTTTTTACACATCCAAGAATAATATCCCAGAATTCCACACGAATGAAATTTCAATGATAAGGCCCTTTTCTGATTTAAAGTAAAGAAAGGGGGTTACTCTTTGCTCTGGGCAATCACAGGCAAAATGCGGCGGGCGAGTTAAATGCTCCGGGCCAGTATTCATGTCCAATGTTTATTCATTTATATCATGTATTACTAAACAAAATGATGTCATTCTAAACGCCCGTTACTGCACTTCGTTATTGGAAAGTGCATGAAATATTTTGTTTAAAGTTTTCATTTTCAAAGTTACTATGACTGTAATTGACATTCTTATTTTAATTTAAGAAATTCAAGTATGAGTTTTGTTAATTTGCTTGTATTTCTTTGTGAACGCCAGGATTGCGTGATTGCTATAACTTTCAAATAGATAGTATATTCCATAATATATTGATCAGATAACATTTAAATTTTGGAATGTAATTCGTAAAAAAGGAAATATAAAGTTGAGGCTTTATTATTTCAAAAACATTTTAACATAAGGAAATTGATTTACTCCCTGAATTTATTCTTTTGAACACATAAACAAATAGTCAAGCAAATAATGGATTATACAATTGGTACAATTATACAATTGGTAAAAATTGCAACAATGATTCTAAAACATTTTTAGTTCTATTTTTGGCAATATTTTTTACAAAGTGGCTATTTGCCTGGTCAACCTCACAAATAATTCAAACACTATTTGCCATGTCAAATAATTTAGCATTAGGGTTAGGGTTATTATAAATGTTGACCTGTCAAATAGCCACAGTCTATTTTTACATCCATCTAGAGATTTTTAAAAGTCTGTAATATTCAAATTAGTAGTTTGGTATTTCACATTATTCCAAATCCATGATGCTGATCAGAAAAATCTACCAAAATAAAAACCTGATTTTATATATACTATAATTTCTAGGAGTTTTTTTTAGTATATAATTCCTCCATAATTATTCCATACTATTAAGGGCCATCCATTATATGCAAATATGACTGAATAAATAAAAAAGAATATGTTCATTGATTTTTTTCATTCCTTATAATTCTTCAATCTATTGTAATTAACCAATAACTTGACAAAAGAAAATACTATATTCAATCATTCTTGTCTCCAATTATTTCCCCCTGCTATATACTAGATTGGCTAATGCTTATAGTAAGAACAATATAATAATTAATATTTTACTAATTTTAATGTTTTATCAAAATCTAAAGGTAAAATAGGGATAGAGATTTAGCAGTACAATAACAATAAGAGCTATATATGAAGCATATCATACATTGTAGGTAATCATGTTATGCATATGAATTTCCAAAATAAAGCTCATCATAATTATTGTTAATAATAATCCTCTATATCTAGCCTCTCTTGGCAAACAATAATTTTTTAATTGAAGAAAACATCAGAGATTTTAATAGTTAATGTAGTAGTAAGAACAGAAGATCTCTGGTGATTGTTTCAATAAATTTCAATCACCAGAGATCTTCCTTTCTAACTACTGCATTAATAATATTTTAATCAATATGTTCAAATTGTACTAATTCCAATATTAATTTTGTCACCATCAGATATAAATACTCATGATCCTATAGCATAGTACAAATATGTAAGCAACAGCTCAAAATCATTTTATTGCCCTTTACTTTTATCAGGCAATATATTAATAAAATTATTATGTATGCTAATCTGTAAAGTATGTGTGTATGTTACTACCAAAATATTAATATTTTATTTTCAATTATCAGAATATATTCTGGAGAACCAGAATATATGTAACATAGAATGAAGTATTCTTTTATCACAGTTTAATTTATTTTTAATACATTTAATGCTTATTTGAGATATTTTCATTGTCACTTGTTATTAGTAAAATAGTTTTAGATTGCAAAACCATTATAATCATTAATAATTAGTTCTGCTTTTATTCTCTTGTTTATATTGGAAACATTTATTAAAGAAGAAAGAAAGAATAAATTCCATTATATTCACATTTCTAAAAAAATGGATTTTCATTATTTAAATATTAAATATGTTTCAAATAGGTCTCTCAATATTGATCCCCTTTTTGAGTTTTACAATATCCATGTCTGTATATACTGGAGCATCTCACAAAAAACGACCTCAAACCACTAATGTATACACGGGAAAATTTAAAGACAGGTTTCCAGCAGAATCTACAGTGAGTATAGTTTACAATGATCTTGAGAGACTATCATTTTCTATCATATGTGTACAATGATAACAATATATTTTTTTAAATTTCATTATAGGCTGGTTTGCTAACTTTTACTGGAAGTGACACTGTTAAACAATGTTTGGATATTCCTATTCGAGTATTACAATGGCTGATTTATTTATTAACAACAATAAAAGAAATTTACTTTGAAATAATATAGTTTTTATAAAATGTGGTATCATATGCTCTTATTTATTGAATTATCTTAACTATCATTTGCAGCCTATTGATTCAGCTGATGTTAGACGATTTCAAAATTATACCAATGCTCCAGTTGACAATCGCAGAATCCATTATGGCATTGCACGAGATCCACAGACTGAGACAGCTCTTAACATGGTGCATGGAAAAATCGCAGCTGGAAGGTAGATAAATATTAGTTTTAATTGTCTATGTAAATATTTAACATATCTTTTATGTATTCCTTCAATTAAATGAATGAAAATTAAATAGGTACTCTTTCTCATTCACAATGTTTTGAATTTCATATTTTTTTAGTGTGATTTATTGAGTGAGGTGAGTAGGTACATTTTCTGTGAGTATGTGATGGAATTTGCAACTTTATCAACCCAAATTAGATTCTTCCTCTCTAAATTTGTTGTAATTTGGATATTTCAATGTATTTTGAAATTTAACTTTTAGGATGATCTATTTAGTTAAATCGAAAAAGAGTGACAATAGTATTGGAATCATTTTTTTTATTCAACTAGTCTTAATCATTTTAATTGTAAAAATATTATTATTGAAAAATCGACAAGCCTTTTAAAGAATACTTATGCTGCATGTATAAAAATATTTTGCAAAGTTAGACTGGGATGAAATCGAGAGAATATTTTGATTTCCTCATTAACTAAATGTTGTTAAGTCTATTAGCTTCTTCTGCACGCTTTTTATTATGCTAAAAGTATTTGTTTAGATACTGCCTTGCTCTCCTCTAAATGTTAATGTAATCTTTAATGGCAGCATTTTGTGTTGTCTTTTCAATCTGAACTTTTACGTATGCATTGGTGTCGCCCAAGTGTTGAACCATTGTAAATGAAATAAGCAGTTATTTATAATTAACAACCTAAAACATAAGCCACTTACAGAAAAGATTGAAAATTGATTGTATATTCAATATTCAAGAGATATTTATTTTACCCCAATGTTTCAATGCCATATCGTGATAATTCTTTCTTAATTACAGAGAATTGCAGTTTATGATTTTAGAAATATTTTGGAATGTTATTCTATAATATAGCTTAAAATTTTGTTTTAAATTATATTTCCCCTTGTGCCGTGTCTATGTTTCTTTAAGGCTTTATGACTGGCATAGATATCACATGTAGAGTTGTTCTATCTCAATTGGTTATTTTATCTTCCAATGATATACATACAATGTACTTATTAAGTGATAGATTGATCACAGATAACCCAATGACATGGGAATATCTTGATGTACAATTCATTTACATTGAGAAATTGGAGAATCATGTCAACCCAATAGACCAAGATAACTACAGTTTAGAATAAGATTACTCTAATTGGCCATCACACTAAACATGATATTAAGACCATCTTTAAATGCAAATAAACGTCAAATACAAGAATAATTTATTAGTTTTACTGGAAATAAGAAACTTTCCACATGACCCATTAGAATTGAATTAGAATTAAACTATACTGAAACAAGAAATTTAAGAAAAAAAGTATCTCACATATTGATTTGATAAATATTTTGATAAATTTATAATCAATAATCAATTAAAAGTTAACTGGAGAGTTAACTTTTAAAAATCATATCGATTTCCTGTTGGATTTCCTCATTGTCGGTCTTGTGCATGGACACTTTTATAACAGCAGTAATTTTAAAGGTACAATACGCATAATACACAATTAATTTTCATACCTTATTCATATTGATGGTCGTGAGTTCCTTATAATCTATGTATATTTGTATCCATATGTTCAATGTGCATTTAAACATATTATAGTTTTGTGCATTTACCATTAAAGATCAAGGTAATACAATAATGCATACAATGTTTTAAACAAATTTATTGCAACTTCTTACCCCTAAAATCGGATTTCCCCTGCCTGCCTAGAATATTTCTCCATGATATTTTTGCCACCTTGTTCTTCTCCAATTGAATTATGTTGTAGACACTGTAGTGTAATAACAGTTACATAGAGTTTCAATTCTCAAAATATTGAAATGTTTATCGAGGATTTTGTTATAATATGTACCACGGCTGATATATTCCTATCTCCGCCATTATAAAACTACCATTTCAAATTATCGCCTCTCCTAAACGCTTTTATTCTTTTTAATAATCTTTGGACAGCGTTTAAAGTATGTATCCTTTCAATGAGCGGAATTATTAAAATCAGAAAAGGTGTTTAGGAGAGGCAATGAATTGAAATTTGTAATTTTATAATGGTGGAGATAGGAATTTGTCAGCCGTACCACTGAAAATTAAGCAAACCAAGGAATAAATGCGAGAACTCAATCACAATTTTCATTTCTTATCGATTGTCTCATTAAGTTATCTAATAGGTTCATGAAAATATAGAATTTTAAGAATGTCTTTTTTATCAATTGAATTTCAAAATTTTATAAATTTTTAACATAAATACATTCATGTTATTCTGTTTCCCATCCCATATTCTGTTTATTTTATCGTCCTTCTTTTAATATGCACATGAGAATGAAACTCTTTTGAGAAAATCCTATGCCTTTCCCTCATCTATTTCAATTAATATTACAGCGATGCAACAGCCGCAGAAGTTTTAAATCCCATGCCAAAAACCCTTTATCAACAAAAATTCATTGATCGGTTAGAATCAGTGTATAAAAAGCCAAAAATGGCACCTCTGGGAAGAGTGCCATCAGCTACAGGGAAACTGCCAAGTAGCATTGATCTCAAAAGTCACACTTTTGGCCAGTTATCAGATAAATGTATGTTATTAGGGTGATATACTCAATTTAATTATTCATCGTAATATAGTAGTTTATGTCATTATTCAAACCGGCGGAATTTATGCCTTGTTACAGATGAATCGGCTGCTGAATTGATTAACCCACCTCTTACTTTTCATGAGGTTTATACACAAGACCAAAAAGACCATGACTTTTATCTGATGCCGTATACTAGACTGTACCCTGGAGAGCAAGCCTTCCGACAATATGAAAAGTATGTTGTAACGAAAATAAGCTTTAATTAAAGAATTCCTTTGAAAATCTGTTTATAGTCACCATAGTTTCATCTAATTTATATTCTAGTTTTGATCCTCACCAAGTTTATGGGGTGAAAACTCTCGCTGATAGGGAAGGTCGTGCCACAAGGAAGTGTCTGACCTGGGCTACTCAACAAAAGAATCAAAAAGTGACTCCATTGGTTGAGAAGAGGCTTGATGATTTTAGAGAAAGAACATGTCACCAATTGGGGCGGACATTAGATCCGTATGTTACACATATTAATATATCAATGCGGTTACATACTATTATCAAAATTACTCATCTTATAACATCATAAGCTTCTCTCGTGAATTATTTTCAGAATTAAGGACACTCTAAATGTCTCTGAGGATCATGTGTTCGGATTGGTTGGCCAGAAAGATCCCTTTAATGTTGGTCAATTATTGAGGGGTGAGGTGCCGAAGCATTTTATTAACGGACCTGAAAGACAAAAAGGAATTGTTGGTGCTTGTCGATATCATTTAAAGCAAGAGTCTTTTCAGCATCTTCCTGATTTATATGAGGCGTTTATCCAAGTTGATAAAGTGAGTCTAATTGATGCAGTTGGATTGTCATGCTGATATTATCCTCCTCATATGCACATCATATGCATAATTCTTTTTCAGGAACGTAAATATTTCCTTCCGACTGCTGTAATTCGTGACATATTGTGTCAAGTGAATGTTCCCTTGACTGAGGAGTTGGTGGAACAACTTTTGGATTATTGTGATCGGGAATCAAAACAAGAAATTGACTGGAGAGAGATTGTTGAATGTTTAAATTGGAAAAATCGACTCTCTTTCAATCAAGTCAGACCCGGTATGCATTTATCAAAGTATAGTTGAACAAGTTCTTAAATGGCGATGTATGCGGTTCATTATTTCTTTATAACTTTGGATTTTGTTAAAGTAGGAGATTGATCTTTCTAAGAAGTTTGGTTAACTAAGCTAACTGACTAGATCACAAACAATTAATCGCATTGATAACTCTGTATTCATTGACTCTGTGATAAACTGTGTTTTAAATGATAACAAACAAAAGGTTGGTGCTGAGTGAAAGATTTCTTTGATAGAATTCGGAACTTCGCAAAATTGTTTTCATACGGATTCTGTACATCTATATTTGACAGAATTTCTTATTAGTATCGGCTAAAATGAAAATAACAGTTATCTCCTCTCCTCTCCTCTCCTCTCCTCTCCTCTCCTCTCCTCTCCGCTTTCAATCTAAGATAATTGAAAATCTTAAACAATATTTATATTTGTCATTGAAAAGCATTGTTAATTTCCCTTTGCTAGACTCAAAATGTAAGTATTTTTGCCTTTGAGTATGTTTAACTAATTATTTTATCGATTAATTTAACACACGTTGGTGTTTGTATTTACAAAAATTCACTATCTACTGTGCAACTATCCGCTCCATTCTTGAATACAAGCCTTCCAGTCTTTACAAGAATGAACAATAAGCTAGATACAATTCAAAAACGGTGCCACCGTATAATCTGTGACGCAAAATGGATTGTTTTCCATCTCTCTCCGATCGCAGAAAAATATTGAATATACGACTTTTGGGGGATGCCTACAAACTCAAAAACTATATTCTTAACAAAATCTTTCCTCATCGACTGGGGAGCATCAAGTCACTTCAGATTCCAGTCATCAAAACTCTCCTCCTCGGCTTAACTCATTTATATGTAATACCGCCATTCTCATAAATGAATGAATAATTTAGGGGGGTTAGAGGGTTCGCCCCCTGTTAACCCCCCTAGCTATAGACACGCACATGACTCACTTATACTTACAATCAATTCATGAATTCCGATTCCCATAGATCAAATAAAGCACTTTTACTTATAGTACTTACTTTCTATAAATTATCTTGAATATTCATTGTCAAAATATTTTACTCCATCCCATTTTAGTGCAATCAGCGCCAGCAGGTGAGGCGGGTTTGAATAGACGAATGAATCAGAATGTTCGTCGAGCCTTGCTTAATTGGACCACCACAAATGGTCAGTATAATGGTGGGGGGCTATTAAATGCCAGAGATATGGTCAGTTATGGCGCTCCTTCGATGAGAATCAACGACTTTATACCAAAGGTATGCGTACTTAAGATACTGCATGGTATTTTTTTTAATGAGCTAGCTATACATACACTCAATCTGTCAAACGCAGATTATGTTACAGATTAAGGGAAGATAAGGCATAAGCTTGATCCATTGGTCCCTGGGACTGAGCATTTAACACCTGCGCCACTTTCATAGGGCACTCAGTAGATTTACAATTAATTGCAAACTTTTTGGCACTGATGGGACTCGAACCCACTACCTCTCGATTGAGAGACAGGCCTGTTACCCACTGAGCTGCTGGTATGTATAGTATTTTTCTTTAAAAATTGTGTCTTAAATTTTTCATGGTCTTGTGCCCACGGATCATTTTCAAATATAACAAACAACGATTTTCTATTCTGTTATCGAACTGTCGTCACGAAGGGTCTCTAATGGTACACTGTTTATTGACTCAATTAGTGTGAGTTTGGGTCAATATTCTATTTCATCATTCTTGTTTTTATAGTTGTTATTAATGGGTATGTACATTTTAGAATCGAAGAGTCAGCGATAGAACTACAAATTATGGAGATGAACCTTCGGTGTCTAATTTGGTTCATCCTACAGTGTTTCAAAATTACGGCGTTCAGGAAATGGATCTACGACTACCCAGGAAAAAAGAAGAAGTAAGAGATATCTACAACTACTTAATTTAAAATTAAATTGTGATGAATAACATATACTGCAATTAGTTTCAGCAATGGCTCAAATATTATGTTTCATAAAACCAATAAATCGTTAAATAATTAATTTCTTAATGACGGAAGAAAACGAGATTTTGAAAGCAATTTAAATTAAATTATTTGGATAAAGAATAAGTTGTAGGAGAATTTTGTGTTTTGTGCATTTGTTTTTAGCGGATTTTATGAATTGATTATGTTTAGGTTTTTCTTGTTAACCAAATAATTTTCAATCACGTATTTCAGCAATTCAGAAATAAGTAATCTTCTTCTTCTTCTTCGTCAATCGGCTGTAATTTTCCCGTATCTGGGGTCAGCCGCTCGTGTCTTCCTCTTCCAAACATTTCG
>JAYJLU010010780.1:0-10549 GCA_036873645.1 Minona dolichovesicula | reverse complement strand
TCCAAACTGATATTATTTAAGAAACTCCATTTGCTAAATTCTTCATTTTCCCTATTGGGCGTATGTTTTGGGACACCCTGTATTATAAAAAGTCAGACAGGTATTGAATATTGAAATATATATAGTCTTACCGACATAGTCGATTGGATTTCTATCTAACGGACCCAGCTTCTTCTTTATATTCTCCAATACACTCTGTGACTCAGTTTGGGATTTCTCTTTGGTTTCGTCGTTGGGTGCGTTTTCTAATTCTCTATTGATTTGTCGATCAAACTTATCAGCAGGTAAATTTTGGCCCACGTGGTAAGAGATTTCAGTTGCGTTCTTAACCGCTTCTTCTAATTTTGAAAGTCTCTCTAGCATATCTTGCAGGAGAACAGCCATGGTTTTCTTCAAATCTATATAAAAGAGTGGGCATCCATTCATTCATACACTCAAAATAACAATCACCGACATCACGTATCTATGTATTTTAATATCTTTACTAGCTGCGATAGTCAATCAGAGAGTATCTACAGGACCTCTCCTTCCATCATCAATGAATGTATAATTATAAAAAGTCAATTTTCAAATAATATTCGAGCCATTAATATAGACCCCATCGAAATGAAGTCATGCCAAAATTTTCGACCAACAACAAGGTTCCTGCATATAGATTATAATAATCAAAATTCAAATCGCACACAGCACTGTATATAAAGAGCGAGGTCATGCAGCAACAAAATAAGAACATGATTTCCAATGAAAGAAAAGTAATTTTGGCATTAAATAGCAATTCGCCAACACCAAGGATTACCTTGAAAAACAATATCTGGAGGCTCTGAAACAAGAGAATGAATTCAAACAGACATTTTACACGACTGAATTAAACAAGGCGGGGGGGGGGGGTAAGATACGTGAAAAAAGAAAAGTGGGAGGGAGTAAGATACGTGAAAAAAGAAAATTACATTGTGGTTTTTAAATCATTCTCAATTATTTTAATAAGTACATCATGGTTGTTGAGTGGTGCGTCTGTGATAAGAGTTATGAGCGGATTAATCAGCAGGACGCAACTCTTTAATTAGGATTGTTTGACCTACCAATTGTTGAAATTAGTCAATACTTAGAGGCAGAATTTTGAGCACATCAAATAAAAGCGAATAACAAGAAGGAATTAAATTATATTATGACATGAAAATATGAAATTATCACTCGAGAATTCTAAAATACTTACATAAAGATGATGGCTTGTAAATTTTCCACAAAAAGAAACACAACGTAACTATTTTAAAAGAAAAAAGCTGAAAATCCAGATAATAATTTTTTTTAATTGTCTTAATCAATTAGCATATATGATGTATAAACAAGAACAGCCTCGAAGCGTTCTTATACTGCTTCCTGATCCAATTGGCTATTGAGATAAAGAATAAAACAAATATAATGCATAGAAAAGGCAATATTGCCCCAGATAAATTGTTCTCATTGTAAGTATACTAATCAGAAATTCCTAAATGTATAAGAAGAAACGAAAATATAAGTAAGCAGAGAAGTAGAAACCAGACTAACATGGTTCGTATATCAAGAGAAGAGCCTAACAAAAAACCGAAGACCGTTTTGGGAACAAACAGGTGAAGAAGACTCGAGGATGGACAGATTGTGTAAAGGTGTTTAAAGGTGATCCCGGGAGGAATGAATAGTCGAAAAAACAAAACAAAATGAAAGAGAGAAAGAGAATTACTTTGAAGACAAGCTTTACAAATGAACAATTAATATTCGATTATGTGATTTTTAAACTGAATTTATAACTAAAAAGGGTTTTCAGCCATTGAGATATTTAATTACCACCTTGATGTAACCATTTTCTCTCACAATTAACAAACCGCTACAATTTTCTGTCTAAAGTCCATTACACTCAAGTCATTATGGTGATCCTCAAGAATCGGTTATAGGTCCACTCAGATTATCCTCTTCGTCCACTTCTGAGTTGCAAAACTTTGAAAACTGTATTGAAGCAATTTCAAAATGGTCGGCAAACAATAGCCTCAAATTGAATGAAAATAAAACTTGTCTCATCCAGTCTTCACTGCCTCCCAGTCAAAAACCGCATTATGTTCAAAAATAATACTGCTAGCATTCAAGTCTATTCACTATATATTCACATTCAATATTCACATGTAACCTGCGATCCTACAACCAACTTCGAAGAGACAGTCCAACCATATCAACTCGCTATGGGGATAAAACATTCTCAAAATCCAAATTCAAGCTCTGGAACTCACTCCTAACTAATCTAACATATTTTAATTTAAAACCCACTTATTCTCTGGTGCATTCTAATGTTTACTGTGCATCATATATTTTAATATTGCCTTTATTATTATTATCATTCTCTACATGTTTTGCATATTTCGCTCTTCGAGAGGTGCCAATATATATATATATATACATAGTTTATTATTATTAATTTTATTTTGTCTTGTCTTGTCATTCTCTGATAATTTTGTGTAAATGAAATAAGTAAGTTATGTATTACCATATCCAGTAAATTGTTTCGAGTATGGACCATCAATTAAATCTTTGTGTTCTTTAGAAAGAGATTTAATGTATTGCTTTGACAAGTCAATTATCTGATGCTGAAATGAAAATAAATTTTAAATATTGTCACTACTGTTTGCATTGAAATTGATGAAATTAGTAAGTGATTAAATATCCAAATGTTAGTAGAAGACATCATAAAGCCATGATACAAACTGTAGCAAACTACCAAAACTGCCATAAATTTTCCCATCAATCTTATCAATCTAATGAGACAGAAATCAAATTCAAAAATGCAATTGAGATTGTTTATGAACACAAGCAATTTGAGTTAAGTGTGTAAACCATTTCCAGATATTGTTCAAGTTGAGGAGATGTCAATTCTTTAAATATTTTGAACCCCTTTATTTACAAATGAACCACCAAAGCCAAATCTATGTGCATAGTTCAATAATACACACATCCTGCAAGACTAAAAGCTCAACGGCATTCTACAATTTCCTAATTAATATATCTCTCTACAAATAGACCTTGGTAAATTTTATCATCTACTGATGGGTATATTTTAGAGTGTTGACTTCAATATAACACTACAAAATATTTTCAGTCACATTCTTTCATGTTTTTTTTGGAAGATTTGTTATTGAAAAGCATTTTAATTGAGTGTAAAATAAAGATTTTCTTACTCGCAGTTCATCACTTGATTTTCTTTGTGTAGTGTATGAAGTAATAAGCAAGTAAATATAGAAGACTCCAAGTATGCAAACAATACAAACCAACTGCTTAGTTGAAAGATTACGCAAAGTAAGAATCAAGTTGCGTAATTGCTTTCTTGCTAACTAAAATATTTCAATAATGAACAAAATTATATAGGTAGTAAGATTGGCATACTCTACTCTACCAGAAAAATATGAAAAAGAAAAATGGATGTCTTAATGAAATGGTCAATGGGAATATGTCTAAGTTTTGATCTTATGGACATTAAAATGTAGAGAAATGTAGACTCTTTCATATATCTAAGATGATGTTTTGACTATTTATCCAATATTCTAGCTTAATTATATTCAAAAGTAGTATAAAATATTGATTAAACATGAATTAATTTGGTTAACATATTTTTATCTCAAAAATCAAAAATATAATATAAAAAACCCTGTACAGCAAAATATCACAGTTGAATAAATATAATCATTATTGTATTAATTTATAATAGAAGCATGCATGGGTATTATACAGGTCATCCAAGAAGTGGGGTGAATTTTTGATTTTGATCTTGCTTGTACAGCAGAGACTAGAAATGCTATAATTTATATGAATATCTAGCTGGCTAGTTTTCAATTTGGCTAGATATGCTGCAATTTTATCAATTAACAAGTTAGCTAGATATAGATGACAAGTTATGATAAAATTGTGTGATTAAATAGTCATTTTATTTGTAGTGTATATAGTATTGACGTTAGTTTCATGTAAGCATATATTTTGGTGTTAATTCATTTCAGGTATGTATGGTATATTTTTTTATTAAAATTTAAGTTAGGGTTCCAGTGTCTAGGGATCAGCCTAGATGATTCAATTATATATATATAGGTGTACCTGTAGTAGAAAAAGTTAGAGGTCTGCCTAAATGAATCCTAACCCTAATGTCTAGGTGGATCTCTAGCATTTTTTTTTGGGTTCACCTAGGCAGATCTCTAGACACTTCCTAAAGTTACATGTGAACATTAATATAGTCATAAATATACAAACTATGGTAATTGTGATAAAATATTACTCTATCACAAATTTATTAGCAATTATGACCCTGTTGTTAACACCCTTCGACAATTCATAGACTGCATTAATACCAATGTTTTTAATTTACATGGTGTTTCACTGAACAATACTAGTAATAAAAATCCATTGTAAACCAAAGTCTGATACAACATACTGTGTGTGAATGCACTCTGAGAGAGAAAAGAAAAAAAATACCTTGATCATGGCATATCTAATATTGGTAGATTTCCTTAATTTGACTAAAAATAAGATGAATAATGAAGCAGAAAAAAGGCTGAAACCAATATAAAGCCAATTCAATTTCGTGTATGTCACTGGTCGAATTTGTTTTCTGATTTAACGATGTTTGTTTACGTTTTGAAGCGATCTGATTGGACGAGCTAAAATTATTTTAAATTTTCCGCTCTAAAAAATATGTTACTCGTTCGTGAAACAAAATTCTGCATTAACTGTATTTACAAATTTTTACAATTTACAAACGAATCATGATCAGGTGGAAAAAGGTACAATAAAGGTTTTAATGGTAGAGAAAGTTTAGAAATGCAAAAATAAGAACTGAAATAAGTTTTTGAGACAGTCACGACATTTATGTGGAAAGAATCGAACATATCGTATTAAACCATGTGATTTTATCAAATGGGGAGGGGGTATTTTCTCTGTGGTTCCGAGTTGGTCCGAGACTGTGGTTCGCCCGTGATGACGATTCTTTCTGCTAGTTTTCTCCGATGACGATGACGGCGAGCTTCGATGTTTTTCTGGGTTCTGAAGGGCATAAAAAATAAGGCATCAGACATCTTCAAAATTCAAAATTTAATTATAGCATCCATATGCACATTTTCTTTTTTGTTTAAATGAATCAATTCTATAGGTAATTCAAAGCGCCATACTTAAATTGAGTGGCTTTTTATACCTCTACTTCTCGAATAATAGTCTATAAAGTTGTATGAGTTCTACAGACGTTTACAAATACGTCTAAAGTTGTTATATACGTAGAGACTCCAGATTTAGTTATTGCATCCTAATCATTACAAGCTGATTTTACCAGAATGGACTCCAACAAGAAAATAAATACACCAGATATAATTCACTTGAATGTTGGTGGGAAAAGGTATCTGTTACAATGGTTATTGTGCTTCATTATACTCTATTATTTTACCGTTTCATTTAAATGTATAATGCATATATTATATAAATCATATACAATGCTTAATACACAATTACACTGCAAATCATATGGTCCAACAGAAAATGAAACTTAGTTGGGCTGGAATAAATTTTGCTTTATTCTATGTGCCTAGATATTGATGATGCTACCCAGAGTCCAGAGTGACTAATTAATTTATGCTCAAGCCTTATTTTTTTATTGCACTCTCTCAAAATCATCTTTGCATATATATTGGGCACAAATCAGCATTTTTATATTTTATTTATGTAAAAAAGTTATAAATGTCCATATGAAAATTTCAATTATGAATGAGTCTATTATTTAATGAAACTAATACAAATTGTATTACCATTTATGTTAGAAAAATTCTTTAAAGAAAATACAAGTAAAACAACTTTAATATTAATTATTGTATATTGTCAACGCAAAAGACCACAAAACATTTGACATTATTAATTTGTTATTCACAAATTGGAGTGTAATAATAAGTCGATAATAATAAGTGCTGGTTTATTTCTTATTAGGCATAATACCAATTATTGATTATTTCATGACAGTTCTATTTATGTTTTGTTCTACTCAAATGGCCAATTACTTGTACTGGTTTATTTCTTATTAGTGCAGGATAATTTAGTTACACATATTACCAATTATTAAATTTAATGAAGATAAGTAGAATATATATTAAATACTTTGAAATTTAAAAACAACACAAACAACCAATTTAGCAATGATGTTATAAACAAACAAATACTTATATAATATGTACCAACATATATTGAAAATTGCTGAAGTGCTAATCATCTGACTCTGACCTCCTCATCATTTGACCGCCTGTCATCCACCAAGCTACAACAATCTAAAGTTATCGAATGTGTGGTGCATGGAAATCACCCCCAAAAGCTGGTGGACAGTGTGCACTGTATTCTTAAAAATCATGGAGGATCATCCAAATATTAACAGTATTGCTTAATATTACTAGGTGACATCTTTTCTGACATTTATGTGGTGTGGGTTTTATTATTTTGGGATAAAATGTTAATGTCAAGAGACTTGTCAGCAGCTGTATACCTACTCCTGTCATATTCATATCCTTAGCCTAAAACAAGTAGTTGAATGTTAACATTAAATAATTGTAATTGTTCCCAAAGTTGCTATTACATATAAACTGTAGGTAATATACTTAATTTCATAATTATAACAAAGCTTTGATTCTATTAATACTTATTGCTAAAAATCATACTGGTGGTTTTGTTATGCCATGAATAATAAATTCCTATCTCTGCCATTATAAAACTACCAAATTGCTGCTTTTTCTAATTTGTAAAATTGTCCCTTTACCTAAAATGTATCCCCCTAAATTTCGATAATGGGGGCTATATTTTACAACAATCACTAGACTTAGATAAAACAGCATATTTTTAGCTAATCGGTGTGAGTTCATATTTGGAATTCATGGTTCTTGCTATAAGCTGCTTTAATGTTGGCCTTGACTTCTTGCAGCTGCATGTTAGTTTAACCATCATAATAAGAATACATTGTTGTGTAGCACCATATGTGTAGCCTTTATCATATTATGAGGTAGCATGTGGGGGAGTAAAAAAACCAAACCAATTGTCTCTACTAGCACACACTGTGCACCATTGGCATACAGACAGATTGTATTGTTGTTATGATACTGGTACTATAACAGCATGAGAGAGTGAAAGGGAGCACAAATTGATTCAAAAAATTGTGAGCAGACCTGATTGTGAGTGACTCAGGATTTAAAAGTTTAAAAAGTAAGATTGTAATATACAGTAGAATCCGGTTAATTCATCACCTGTTTAATTTGTCATATTTTATATTCCCCATTTTGATTTCTATCATTTATTATTATATATAATTCTGCTAATTCGCCACATTTTCTGTTCCCTCCAGAGATATTTACTTTATAAATTGATTGGTTAATTTGCCAGTCAACTTAAATTTTCATAATAAAATTTGGCTAACAGCACCAGGGTTCCCACTCGTCCGGATTGTCCGGATTTTTTTCCATTGACCTGATTTTTGAATTGTGATTTTAAGCCATAGAAACAAGTAGGGGGGTGGGGTTAAAAATCTGCCTGACAATGTTAAATATTTACCAATCAGTAATCGAAAGCCTCCACCATCATTCAAGTTTCCACCTAAAAAATATATTGATAAACAAAACAAGAAGTGCTATACTAATCGTCACTGTGGTCAAGAATGGTTTGACAAATTTTCATTTATTTTTTATTCTGAAAAAGCTGATGGTCTGTTTTGTTTGGCTTGTGTTCTGTTTCCTGACTTGTCACATCGTCAGCCTCATTATTTTATCACCAAAGGCTATACTAATTGGAAGAATGCACTGCTTTATATTAAATCCCACTCCAAATTTCAAAGGACTTATGAGAACCCTCGCCACAGAATTGATGTCGCCATTTCAACAGAGAGCACGAAACGAGTGTTAAAAAACAGGGAGATATTGATATCCATTGTCAAGAGTGTGATATCTTTTGGAAGACAGGGGATATCATTGCGAGGGCACCGGGACGCTGATCTTGCCAAGGGAATTTCCGGGGTCTTCTGGATTTTCGAGTTGATGCTGGAGACATCGTCTTAGAAGATCATCTCAAACATGCGACAAAAATGCTATGTATACTTCTAAAAAACCTCCCAAAATGAACTGCTATTGTGCATAAAAGAATACATTCAAGACCATATTGTGGCAGAAATCAAGTCACAAATTATTGGACCTTTTTATAGAATTCAACTGGATGAGGTGACAGATGCAAGCAACTGGGAACAACTTGGTTTAGTGGTGAGATATGTTGTAAATAACAAACCAGTTGAGCGTCTTTGGGATTCATTCCATGTGAAAAAATGACAGCGTCAGCCATTTGTCAGCATGTCATCAACACTTTGAAAGCATCAGGTCTTGATATCTCATTGTGCCGTTCACAAACTATGGATGGAACTGCAAACATGTCAGGACATCAAAAAGGATGTCCTGCATTATTTTCAGAGGAGTCTCCAAAAGCCACATATCACTATTGTTCTAGTCATGACTTAAATTTGGCCCTCATTAACTGTTGCAAAGTCAAAGAAATCACTCTAATGTTAGACAGTTTGACTAAGTTAGGAATATTTTTCATATATTCACCAAAGTGGACTCGGACTCGCCGTCTGGAACAAGAAATTTCAGCGACTAATGAGAATAGGACAATAGAGAACAAGATCACCATTAAAAAATTGAAGCTATTTTGCCAGACAAGATGGGCTGAAAAGTACTCAACCTTACACAAATTCAACACCCTATACGGGCCAATTCTCAATACCCTCGAAGCCATTGGTTTTATTGAAACTGGATGGGATGCAAAATCAAGGGGAGATGCCTATGGCTTGATGAAAAGAATCTCAGACAGCACGTTTATGGCTTCATTCCAGACTGTCCTACATTTCAAAAGGTCTATGTATGTGTAAAACTTCAAGGTGTCACAGTCGACATCATTGAAGCATCCAACATGGTGTCAACAATTGAAAAGTTATTCCTATCTATACGAAATGATGACATCGCCCAATTAATTTAACCGCATCACGTCAATTGAAAGCATGGCCGCAGTATCTATCTGGAATTGATGTAATTGAATGCTCAAGAACATGTGGCAGACAAGCTCGGAGGAACAATGTTCCCACTGCGTCTCCAAAAGAGTACTTTCGCCAGAGCATATTTTTGCCTTTCCCTGCCGTCTCTTATTTCCAAATGACACTTATATCTTATACTTCTGACCTCTGGCACCGGAGCCGGAGTTGAATATGCTAATTCGTCATTTCGTAGTACTGTGAGAGAAGAGCGATTCAACGCATTAATATTGTTGTATATGCACAAGGACATTAATTTGAATATTGACAATGTAAGTGATAGATATGCCCAAAACATCCAAGGAAGATGACATTGCGCAATCCCTTGTCTTTGTAGATTTTGTGTTCATTCTGAAATTCATGTGTACATTCATGTAAAAGTAAAGTTTTAGGTTGTAAAAATTAAGACTAACGATTGAAAAACCTATTCGCGCTTGTTTTAAATCTCATTCTCATTCTCAACTGTTACATAATCAATTTATACCTATTATGTAATAATCTCATATTTTAATACCCAGTTCACTATGTTGTATCATTATTTCACATCACTTGACTCCGAATATTTGTGAATGAATAAAATTTGATTTTAGAAGCTTGTGTTCAACCTTTTTCTCTTATTTGTATGTATATATGTATACTATGCAATTTACCAAAAACAAAATGAGTATTGTTAATCTTGCAATATCTGACAACTTAATTGTACTTAATTGATATATGTATCTTCCTCCATTCTTAAAAAAATATAGTGTAGGTTTATTATATACTTTATTTAATTTTAGATTTTCAACTTCTCGCCAGACACTTTTATGGCCTCCTCATTCATTTTTTGCCAGGTAATAAAATATTGTCAATTAATTGTTTCAAAAGTTTCCGTGTAACTTAAAATACTCCATGCCACCCTTCAAATTAAGTTTTTTTTAAATACTTTTCATTAAATCACTTTGTGACATATTCATAATTTTATTTATTTTTTAGTTTACTTAGTGGGCGTATTCCTTTACTTAAAGATGAAGCAGGCGCAGTAAGTTAAATATTTCTAAAATAAAATTCATGGATCTGATTAGTCATTGATATCTACTGTATTTTTAGCATAGGGTATTAAGGGGAGAGGTCCAACTCTTTCTTGTAGATATTGGTATATCGATTATTTGATACCAAGTGTCAGAAAATCCTATCTCCACCATAATAAATTAGTGAAGTTCAAACTGTTCTACCGGCGAAGTGCAATGAGCGATTTAAAAAATTATTTTACCAAATTGAAGATTAAAAAGAGTACTTTCAGTGATGTAAAATTTATATTCAAGAATATAACAGAAACATTTCTCGAGTAGTGAAATTGCAATATTACAAGCTGTGAATGTCCAATACTGTGGTCGTACCACACTATACTATGCAAGAAAACACATTTATTTACATCATACTGAATTATAAATTTTACATCATTAAAACTGT
>JAYJLU010010669.1:0-10552 GCA_036873645.1 Minona dolichovesicula | reverse complement strand
TGACCAGCTAAAAGTCAGAAATTGGTTCGAACGAGTTCGGAACTCGTTTGGTCAGGAATTCGTTTCCAACATATACATTCTAATTCATGTCATAGACTCATACTAGACACAAGAGTTAAATCCATTGAACAAAATAACTTGCAGTTATAAAATTAATCCAGGTCTGCCAATATTTTTAATTTTTTTAAAAACAAACTGATTTATTGTTGGTATAACCCTCTTATTCTATAAAGAAAACATACAGAACGTTTTAGTGTTTTAGGGTGTTTTTAAATAACAAAATTAATGGATGAGGTCAATTTTCATTCTTATATATAGTTTTCATATTTTTATCAATTTAGGAAAATACAAATGCATAAAGATCACTATATGTATATATATTAAGAATATACCAACATTTAGACACCCTGTATACTATTTATACTATTTTATAAAAATAGTATACAATGATATCAGCCTGTCTTCTCAATATATCTCAATTACAAAGCATTTATCTACTAATTTATCATTACTCAAAAGAATCAACTCCTTGCCCCATTGATTTAAACAATTGATATTTAAAATCTACTTAATAAAGGCAGAAATAGATTGGTTTAAAATATCATTAACTATTTTAGGTATAGATTTTACATTTTAATAAATGATTATTAAAGGTATTATGATTAGCTCTAAATCTTTTCAGAACAAATTACAATTTATGTAAATATAATCACATTTCTATTTAGGAATGATTATTTAGATTTAGTGTTAATCTTGTGACAGTAAATATATCAATTATAAAATATGGAGATCTCATTTTATTGTATATTCTAGGAACATATGACAATTTACTGATTTTTTTCTAGTAACAAAATTTGTCAAAAATAAAATAATCACTGATTCTTGAAAATATTTCTGATGATTTCTGATAAGTTATACTGATGAAGAATGTTTCCCTGGATTGACATTGTCATGTTAAATCAACAACATCATAAATACTCTTTCAAATGATAATGTAAATTTATGACATTTATAAAAAAAACATTGTTAACACAAATTATTTGAAACCATACAAATAACTGCCAAATCTGATGATACAATTTGTTGTTCCAACCTGGTTTTAAACTTGGTTCTAGGTTATATATCTGTCCATATGTATTATATCTATCTATCTATTTGACTAAAGAAAGGAAATTACTTGCTTTAGCACCAAAAATAATTTTTCACTTTCACTTTTTTTCACTAACTTTCAAACCTTATACTTATTGGAATTCATTAGCTGTTAAAAGTTTTGAGTATTTATATGTAACCTAATTTTTTATTATTTGAGTTTTAGAATGTTTTATGATTTATTAAAGATTTACTCTCTATTCTACATCAACATTTTTATCTATGAGAGTGATTAACTTATAATTTGTAGTCTTATAGCATGCAAGATAGGGCAGCAACATTATCACTGAAAATGTTTCCAACAATAAATAACAAGATAAAAGATTCAGTATTAATGCATTAACCCTTTACATACCATGGACGGATATATCCATCAAATGAACTTTTCCACGGATGGATATATCTGTCAAGGTAAAGCATGGACTGTCAATCTATAGATTTAAAATTTTAATAGATAATCCGGGGTCTTGGAGGGTCACTTTATTGGTGTTGCTGGTATAAATTATATGGTTAGTATGGAGAAGGTAGAGACAATATGGAAAATTTTAATAGATAAACATGGGTTTTCATAGTTGGCTATATGCGTTCCAGTATATTATGGGAACAGTCTATTGTTTTTTATATTTGCATATGGTTTATACAGTGGAATAATATAATCATAGATATGATTAGGAGGTAACTTAGATACCATATTTGCTTTTCATTTTCTTTGAATTTTCCCATACTTTCCATGAGTGAAATGATAGCTGGTACATAATAATAATAATAATAGAAGTATATTTGAAATAAAATTACATAAATATGAATAAAGTACACAGTGTGACTACATCTCATACAGTAAACTGGTTCATTGAAGTATGTAGCACATTTAATTATTAATTAGTAGATATAAAATAAAATTGGTCACGGTTGAATAGCAATAACCATGGTCAGCGGACAACATTGTTCATGGAAACAATGGATGAGCTCAATGTATGCTTTTAAATAGTGGCTAGTATGGAAAGGGTTAACAAGATACTTATTCATTAAACAATTAAAATGTACAGATTTCCTTTGATCTATGTAATTAACTTTTGTTTGGGGTTTATTCTAATAACTATGCTATACAATGGCCAATGATTAATTAACAAGTTATGTGGAATGATATGTTAATGAATAAAGATGTCTAAAAAGGAAATTGATAATTTATCCCATTAAAGAAATCTTTTTTGAATTAAATAAATTCAATAAAACTTATTTTTAGTTGATCCTAGAAGATCTATCATTGAATATCTGGAAAAATTAAAGTTTGCTCGAGATAATAGAAATCATTCTGTTCAGCCTCCATCTCTTATCGATGCCAGCAATCTAAGTGCCATGTTTATTACATTGGACCCAACTGATTCTGGATACATCAGTATGATTAAATATAGAGAAGCTTTTGCCGCTCTTGGAATAAGTGAATACAATCAAAGACCAGCTGGGTCTGACAGAAATGCCATAACATCAGACACCTTCATAAAAGAAGGGTATGTACCTCAGTAAATTTATATATATATATATATATTATTCAATACGTGACTGGTATAGACTCTTTTATATTTTATTCAGGGAATTAATATATATTTATAGTTAATATTGAAATGATTAAAAGTATGAAGCTCTTCCACCAACAAAGCAAATTAATGAACCCTGAAACTAATGAATGTTGTACAAGAGGATTGAACAATGCCATTTTCTTAGTTGTACTGAGCACTGAAACACTACAAAGAAACATATTATATAGTGAACTATGACGACGAGGAATCTGCGAGATGAATAAGACTTTCAGGCAAATTTGTTAATCACTGGAACCTGCTACAATGTAAATCAATAACACTGGTTGAGCTACGTTTTCAAATACTTTTATTATTAATTGTCTTCAGACTTTATATGTGTATATGTTGAGAATCTTTTATGAATATTATTTTTAATAGTGCAATTAATTTTTTCCCCAACAAAAGACTTATTAAAATATATGTGAATATTTTTAGTCGATACTTCACTGTATACTATTATTTTATTTTAGATTACTTGGTCTCAAAACAATGTCATCAAATTTCAATAATGAGGATTAAATTATTAAAGATTGTAAAAATAATCAGTATTTTTATATTTTGTGCTATCTATGGATTAGTTTACGGCTGTGATATATAAGGTCTTCCATTTATTTTATTTTTATTTTAAAGTTGTAAAAGATTTTGATAAATATTTATACAATTAATTAATAGATATTCTATACTTTTATGATTATCCCTTTTAAATTATTTCAAATCTTAAATATAGTTTATCAATATCTAATCATAATGCGCTCGCAGCTATGAATTCAATTGCAATTTACTTATCAATTACATATTTAGAATCTAAACGAAATGATAATAAACCATATAATACCACTTATTTGAGGCAACAATATGAGGAAGTATTTACAAATAAAGAGTTCAAGAATAGCAAACTTTATCTTTCTTTAATTTTAGATTATTTTGTAACCATGAATAACCATGAATATTTTACTGGATAAATCTCGTAAAAATGTATTTAGAACTGAGTCGTTAAATGGCTAAACGGATAACTCGGTGTATTAACTAATATATTATTTAGAAAACTGCTAATATCGGAAATTTTCATCCGAAGGGATGCTTAGGCACATCCAACAAATTTCAATTTTGAGAACTATAATGTTTATTTACGATACTAAATTACATTGATTAACAAAAAATGAATCATGAAGAAAGTACTTTGAATATTTACATAATTATGTAGCCTATAATTGCTAAAAATCATTCTTAAAATGCTTCTCGTCGTAGTATTGATGGTGGTAGAAACAGATGATATACATTCCAGAAGATACTCCAGCTTAAAAGGTGAACTTTAAAAATCAAAATATATTTATAACATTGTCATCCTTTTAACATACTAGTTTCAAGCCTATACCAGGGACTACTAGTCTAGATTATAGTATGCCTGGCCTATATATCTTAAAGTCCAGCTTATAAATGAGCTTTCAATGAAATCTATGTAGTAAAATGAAATCATCATAGCAAATGACACACGATGATGTAAAGTATTGATTTCTCTGTAATTCTTGTACTTAGAATTTTTAAGCAATAAAAGTCCTATTATTATTATTATTATCGGGAATGTGGATTTTGAAAGGTTTACATTTAGTATAAGTATGGTAATGAATAAAAACTAGCTTTAGTTTATCTTTCGATTTTGTAAGCTAAAGCTACCTTCTTTATGAATAAAATCAGTTTAAGCTTTTACTTAGTTCTTTACTCATATATATATGTCCATACATAGTAGCAAATTAGTATCAGTTTACCGTCAAGAATGAATTTAAACAAGCTCAGCTTTAGAAATTACTTATACCATTTTCTAGCTTTTACTAGTCAGTACTAGCGAATGATTATTCAGCAAAAATAAGCTAAAGCTTTATCTAACAAGCAAATGCTAGGAGCTTTAACTTTATCTTGCAAGTAAAAGCTTACTAGCTTATTTATTCATAAATAAGCTAAAGCTTTATGTAACGCCAGAAGCTTCCACTTCAATCTTTCACTAGCTGAAGCTTATATTATTTTTATTTGTTCAAGAGATATGCATTTGCATATTTTGTTTTATCGATTGAAGAATATTTTCTTCGTAGCAGCTTTAACAACTTACATTTGAAAATGACACTAAAGATATCTTTTCCACTTCTTGTAAAGCGTAATTTACCACCCTCAATTGATGATGTTGATGAACAGTATGGCAAAATAACATTTTCGTTTATAAATTGGGAAAAACATTTGAAATATGTAGACCAACAAATGATAAAATCCTTTGATCCATTAAGGATTAAATGAAATTTTTAAAATCATACACAATTCATTATTCTTTTACATAACTAATAACTCAGAAATTCATTGAAATATTTAATGTAGCACTCATACTAAAAATAAATATTGATAATGTTTAAGAAAAATTAGCTACTTGTTGTTATTAAGGTCAAGAACAGCCCTTACAACCATGCATCTACCCAATTGTGAAACAGATGTTGCAATATTGTACTTTGCTCTGTTTTAAAGTCATGTTTATCCGTGTCATATACTGGACTATATAGTCAACTTCTCACATTTAATCCATTCTATTACATTTTACAAATCTGTACATTTCAAATTAGAAATAAAAATTGAATAGTTTTATACTTCATACTACATTTATTAATGATCTTCAGAGAAATCTACCAAATTTACATTAAAAAAACTGATAAGACAATAATTTGTGATCCACCACTACAGCATTCATATATGTATATCAATATATCTACATTTATTGTATAAATCAAGTGAATAAACTTTGTATAAATTAAGTTGATACAAATTATTTTTGAACTTATTATGACCAAACAATTTAATTCTTTCCTAGGATAAAAAGCCTAGAGATTGACATAATTTTAATAAAT
This sequence comes from Minona dolichovesicula, assembly GCA_036873645.1. Classification (NCBI taxonomy): domain Eukaryota; kingdom Metazoa; phylum Platyhelminthes; order Proseriata; family Monocelididae; genus Minona; species Minona dolichovesicula. The sequence continues at coordinate 4,941 of JAYJLU010010669.1, read as the reverse complement.
GCAATCATGTATAACTTTTCTATAATTAGATAAAAATATATTTTGGTACATAGATATTTAATGTTTATCATAATTTTATATGTTATTAATTTTTATTAATTTTATTAGTACTTTATTGGAAATTTAATATTGCAATATTTATTAAGCAATTGACTAAATTACTATTTGTATTTATTTTATATTTCAGAGTTAAAGAGCTTATGAATGTATCCCATGTCAGATTAGACAGAGAAAAAATAACAGAAATTGACAATCTAGAATTGTTAGGACCAAGAGTTACTAATTTATATTTACAAGAAGTAAGTACTTATCATTATCACATTGTCTTATTATTTTAAAGTTTTAAAGAAAATGAATTAATATCTAATGTTTGTTATTTTAGAGTTTCAATAAGTTTGTTATATTCAATGAAATTTAAATTTTAGAATCTTTTAGAAACCATGAACAATTTAGACTTTCTAGTAAATCTGAGGGTGCTCATATTATCGGGAAATAGGATATCAAGAGTCGAAAATTTATTAACATTGACAAAACTGGGTTACTTGGATCTCAATGATAATCGGATTGAAAACTTATCTGTAGGTAAGCAAATAGGTTTTATAATCCTTTTTCCATTTCAATTGGATATTGTTTAGCAACATTAAGGTATGATTAAATTGGGTATCTGTAAGCTGAGTTACATCAAAACTTTTTGATATTTTTGCAATTTGATAATAAGTTTGATAATTGCAATTTAATTCATTATAAAATTTTTGATAGATTTTCTTTATGAGTATACTGATATCTCATTAACAATTAAGAAAAGGCTTTGCTGAAAAAACTTTTCTACTTAATAAATATTTTTCATAAGCTTCCCCAATGGTGTTAACCAGTGTCAAGTAACATAACTTAGTGAAGAATGTATTTATTTGGAGATGCTGCTTTGTCACGAGTTTTCTGTTACCTTTGGATCGCATTAGCTTTGCTTGGCTTGAGGATTTTGTATCATGAGGAATATTATTGGCTTATTTGCAAACAACATGTGATGGTTATATGAGCTATATTGGAAAAATAGTGTGTAAACCAAATCATAGTGTCAGTTTAAGAACTGCTGCCAATAAAGAAGCCAATAAAACTCGTGATATAAACTCCTTGAGCCAAAGCTAATTCGATCCTAAGGTATTAACCTCATAACATCGCATACTCTAACCAAAACTATTCTCGTGCCAAAGAAGGTGACCCATTTATTTAAGTCTATGAATATTATTACTTGATTACTATTTTCAGAGGAACTCCCAACTAGCCTGGTGATTCTGAGTCTCAGAGGAAATCCTTGCAGGCATCTACCCGATTATAAAGATCGACTTATATCACACTTACCACTGTTAAAAAGTTTAGATGAGCATCAAATTAATCGGCCTGGCGATAACTCAGTAAAAGACAGAGATGATGATGAAGAAGAAGAAGAAGACGAGGAGGAGGAGGAGGAGGAAGAGGTAGTGAGTGAATCTGAATATCTGGATGACGGAACAGTACCCCCTCTATTTTTATTGAAAGACCACACTCAAACCAACATTCAGATAAATCAAAATCAAACATTGACTGAAGAATTTCTTGCTGCTCATGATGAAAAGTTTGAGGGTGAACACGACAATATTTTGCCATTTCCTGGTGATGTCACAATATTTAGTAGCAGATCCGGAAAGGAACTTCAAAAAGAATGTTCAAGTGAGCTATGGACATATTATGTCCTGAAATAAATATTTTTGAATGAATTAAAAATAAATTGCTAATGCAGCATACTACTGTTATATAGCATTAGTAATTTTATTATTTTATTTTAAAAATGTTTGTAAATTATATTTTAGATTTTATTCAAACAGATACGTCATCTATTTTGGAAAGATCTCAATCAAGATTGGAAGATGCATTAAAGCATTATAAAAGATTAGACTCTGATGTTCAAAGGGTTAAGGAATTAATGAATACAAAGAAATAATAATCAATAAAATTTACAACTATCGTGATCATGATCATGATGATCAAATATCATACCTAATGCATAAATGTAATAAACTGTGGAATGAATAAATATGAATTTGTTATCAAAATGTATTGATTCTTTTATTGATAAATGAAATGGTAACACAGGTACAGATCATGATATTGATACATACATATAACTGCACTGATAAAAAATAATATATCTTCAAAATGAAATATACAACCAACAAGTTGATACATTAAATGATTTTAAAAGGGTGATGTCTGCCTACTTGATTCGATATTCTTATACACAGAGAGGTCGCTACATCTGTCTACAAGAAATATTTGACTTGATGTAATGAAAATATGTATGTACTTTGCTTTGATTGGCAATTAGGCATCCAAAGTTCATTTCGACGAGCAGTAAAAAATACTGACAGCATGATTGTGAGATTCTGTTAGCAAACTCTTTATCATAGTAAAAGATAAAACTTTGTATCCAATATAGGTAGAGCATTGTTGGATATAATGATTCATTTACAGATGGGAAGGTTTAAATTAAACAAAAATTTGCTGAGTTTTATTTTGTTTAAAGAGTCCAACATTTCAAAAATTGTTCAAGGTTACTAAAATTGGAACCTATGTATATTTTGCTTTCTATGCTGAAAATTAGCTCTTTATAAGGTGAAATTTCTTTATATTTTATACTAATAGAAACGAAGTTCTTTTTCAGCAACATTATGATTGCGAAATAAAGAGAACTCATGGTGCTGTTAGAATAAGACTTTATTCGTGCAATTTATCGTCTTACCGATTACATCAACAGGTTGGTTGCGGTAAAACTTTAAATACTTTTAAGACATGGAATATCTTGATAGTATTCTGACTAGAATGTTACAAATAGTTTCTGGAATGACTAGAACGTAAGCTCTATATCCTTCAGATCAAAATTATGATTCATGACACGTTTAAAAAGATAAAACCAAATTTGTAAAAGATACTGAGAAATATCTTGTCAAAGTTGCAACAGTTACAATATCTAATAATATCTATAAAATAAGTTTGTTAATTTGTGTTTACTGTAAGTAATAACATTTGTCATGGTGTTCTTTGATTACTTAATGATTTTAAAATACACATGTCAAGTCAAGAAGAAATAAATATCGATACTAAAATAGCCTAAATCAAAAGTAATATTGCCTTTGAAATTTCATTTAATCATTAATTATTCACAATGTTAATCATTATTAAAAGTGTTCCTTTTCTACTTCAATTTGGTATAAGAGTTTTTAAAATCGTTCAGTGCGCTTCATCGCTATGAAAGTTTGAACATCATCAATTTATTAATGGTGGAGATGGGATTTTCTGACGGATAATCAACTAATAGTCATCAATTAACTATATGCTAATTATCAATCACCAATTAGTCATAGTTAACTATAGTCTTAACTGGGGGCATATATTCTATGAGAAGTTCCTGGTGGATTTAATTGTGATATTTAGGTTTTATTAAAATAGCTTTCAAAAATTTGAAAGCGTTCAATGAATTTCAGCGTATATAAATTTTGTTTGAATAAATTCAGTGTTTATGTCATGTCAGAGAATGAAATGGTGAGAACATTTTCTTCTTCAATATGTAGAGTTGTCAATAATTGAGTTGTCATCTGGATAATAAATAGTCCATATTAAAATGGTTAGTATCTCAGCTTCTATTACAACACCCGAAAGATTTCTGGAATTTACTGGCCCTTGCATTCATGCCAACACGAATATTCGTAACATCAAAATCTTCTTTAGTTTTAAGGGCTCTAAAATTGGAAATCACATACATACATTCATTTCGGCATAGAAATAGGAATATAAAACAAGTTTACAAATTAGAAATTCAAGCAATCATATAATTTTACAACAGTTCTCCAAAGGGATCTTGATAATTAATACATAATAAGACTTTATTTAAAACCGAGGATCTAATTACAAGAAACTGCTAAGTGGTTCAATAAGATTAAATTGTATTAACAAGTATAAAATAGATAGAAAAATCCGTAAATTAAAAGAATAAAAACAGGATCCTGGTTTATCAGTCACCTAAATCTTCAAAATTATTATCGCGAACCAGTGTGTTAAAAAGAGACATATAATTAAAAAGGGTCTGCCGAGTTGTGGAGCTCCATATGTTAAACTTTTTGTTGCGCCCTTTCCTTCTGTAACAATTATGATACAATTCCGGGCATATATTTCTATCTGTCGCCTTTTCTATTATTAGTTCTCTCACATATAATCTCTCACATTCACTTCTCTTATTAGAATCACAATCTTTCACATTAACTTCTCTTATTAGAATCACAATCTCTCACATTAACATCTCTTATTAGAATCACAATCTCCCCACATTAACTTCTCTTATTTGAATCACAATCTCTCACATTAACATCTCTTATTAGAATCACAATCTTTCACATTAACATCTCTTATTGGAATCACAATTTCTCACATTAACATCTCTTATTTGAATCACAATCTCTCACATTAACATCTCTTATTTGAATCACAATCTCTCACATTAACATATCTTATTGGAATCACAATCTCTCACATTAACATCTCTTATTAGAATCACAATCTCTCACATTAACATCTCTTATTGGAATCAGTCAGGTCAGGTCTCACCTGCTAACGGGTACCACGTAACCCTGTACTACCTGTCTCGGGTCGAATGTTCGGCGACTAAACCGGCCCCCCCACCTGGTTCTCCAGGTAAGGAGGGGACTGTGGATCCCAGCAGGACTAAAAACAAAACCTGTCAAAGGGCGGATGAACTCCTTATGAGTCAACGGCCATTCACACAACAGTAGGAGTGGCGACCACTGTTGTATTAAGCCATCGAAAAACTATATGAACAAAATTTCAAAAACGAAAAGGCAAACTATGGACTTTCATCTATCCAAACAACGAAAGAGCACAACTAGACTACAT
>JAYJLU010010558.1:0-10552 GCA_036873645.1 Minona dolichovesicula | reverse complement strand
AAATATGAAACGAATATATGAGAGAATACATACTGAATTAAACAACACTAAAATAATACAATATCATATCACAACATGGGTATAGTACAGGAATCTAATCTAATTTCATTATTGTTCTTCGTTGTTTTGATGGAGGAATATTTGTATACATTTGAAGTTATGGCTATTTCATCTTTTGTTTGCTCGTTTTTTACCTTGGATTATAGATATAATCTGCAAAGAATGTTGTTACAAACTAGAATTTTAAGTTGTTAGTATTCCTTAAATGTTCCTATGTGACTGTCCAGTCAAATTGCGGAGTCCTATTCGCGGAGTACAAATACGTACGTAATAGTAATGCGTATTACTAATGATAATCCTATATTAGAATATCAGTATTCAGTATAAATAGCTAAACTCGACAAAACGCGAACCTTGCTGATCCTAATTGACACTAAGTATGACACTAATTATATAATTTTCAAACGGGTCCTGTCCCTCGAAGCTCAATAGTTCAAATTTCAGCCTCTGTCAGCCTCTGCCTCATTGCATAATTATTTAATTATCCTAACTAAAGACTTGAAATCTTAGAATTAAGCAGTCCAGCCATGAAAATAGCTGAATCATACTTTTATTGATCACTTGTCAAATTGATGCACTGAAAAAATATGAAATGTACCTGCATCAATAGAATCTCACAATCTGAAAATATTTCCTAAATAATTTTTCTCTCACATGATACTTCCCTGATGTAACATAGTTTAGAGCCGTATGAAAGTTAGTGAATTTCAGTTGAGAAACTCCTTGAAGCATGAGCAGCTCATCGAAACAGCAAGTTCATAAACTAAAAAAGAATGCATAGATCATTCTGAGAGCCAAGACATTCGTCTCTGAAAATAATAGATATCACCTGACAGTAATATTTTCCGGTATTATTTTTGGAAATATAAAAATTTAAAAAACAAATTTGAACAAGTAAGTTTCTTTTTTATGCTACTAATCAAATGACTTCATTTTTTTCAATTTTTGTGTAATTTTATTTTATTTTTTATTTTGTTTGAGTGAAGCAACGTGTTTTATATGGCTACATTCTATTTATGATATTTGCTGAAACATATTTAAATATTTTTTATTTTTTATTTTAAATAATGTAAGAATAAAACGTATACAACATACTATTTTATTTCACACAATCTTAAAAAAGCAAACAATATATATTTATTTTGTTTTCTAGTTATGTCTGTTTCAGAATTTTAGACTATAGTAAATTTATGAAAAGTAGAATCAAATTGTTAAAATCTAAACTGCAAATGCACTTAAAGTTTAAGCTGGTAAGGTTACATTCATATGTATATTGTACAAAACTCATTCAGGAAAAGCATAGTGTATCAAGATTGTTTCTGAAAAGTTCTATTGAGGTAGATCACTATACAATCAGATTTTTTGTTTTTGGACATTTTGAGCAGCATTGCATGAACAAATCTGTATTCTATTTGAAGTATGATTTGATGTTGAAATAAAAGCATTTCGATTGGTAAATTTTAAGATGGACTTCAATCTAGTGAATCCTGGTGTCAGACTTGAATCCAACAATTAGTTAATGCTTTAAACCTTAGTAACAAATTGTCAGTCATAGTTTTAGTCTCTATAGCGGTAGCTAATATTGATTCTGAATAATTGAATTCTGAAAAATTGTAAATAAATGCCTATAAAAACATGCAGTCAGATTGTCCATTTAAAAAATAGCTTTCCTTGGTCATATTAGTTCATTTGACTAGTTTGCACTTTGAGATATACACCAAGCCAATTATAGGCAGGAATTCTTATAGAATTATGGTTAATTAGGGATACATATTATACTCAATCCCAATTTGGCTTCATTATTTCAATTATCAAGTAACACACCAAAATTATAACATAAAACGTATATTGAGTAATAGATACAGAAAAGTTAATAAAAGGATCTGTTTAGGTTTCCGACAGTAGGCAATGTAGTTTTATTATTGCTGGGTTACCGACAGTAATTTAACCATAGTATCTACTGTTGGCAACCTAGACACTTCATCTAGGTTACCGACGGTAAGTAATGCAGTTTTATTATTGCTAGATTACCGACAGCAATTTAATATTTTAATACAATATCATTATTTGCTGTTAGTAAACTAACATTTGTATTACTGCATTACCTACTATTGGTAACCTAGCATATATATTACTACTAACCCTTAACCTAACCCAAACCCCTAATCTCAGCATCTACTGTTGGTAACATAGCGTTTGTATTGCTACATTACCTACTGTCGGTAACCTAGACACTTTGTTAATAAAAAAATAAATTTAGGAAGTATTAATGTTTGAATTTAGCTGTATGTATCCCGTATGTACCATTTAATTAATCAACATTCTTAGAAAATGACATATAATTTAGAGGTGGAATATTTCCTTATCCTTAAAATTTTAACAGTTCAATTAACATCTTTCATATTAAGCTACACAAAACTTCAAATTTTTATTTGCCATGAAAAATGGAATACAATTGCTATGCTATGTAATACTATACTCTAAATTGAAATACTTATATATGATAAGATTTCAGATATAAAACTTAGATTCTTAGACCAAATTTATTTTAGGTAGGTCTCTATATTATGTAAATCAAGTAAACATAACCATAACACAAATAGATTTATCTATAGTTTACTTTTTATATGTATATGTCCACATGATTCAACTTTTGTTGATTAATTTATGCAATCAGCCAATCAGCTGTGTGACAGGTTCAAAACTATGAAAGCTGATTAGATAATGCCAAATTGATCAACACAAGTTGAATTGTGTAGAAACACCTTTAACTTATAAAAGTTAGCTCAATAATTTCAAATGTTTATTACTGCATGTATGTATTAATGTAGATACAAATTAAGAATCAATTTATAGCTAATATTATCTCTAAAATAAGTAGCCAACATATATTTGTAACCAATTGGAAATTGCTTTGAAAAACCAATCACTATACATTCATATATTTCATTGGCATAATTTCTTTTTAATTACCAAATGAAAACCTTTCTGTTAACAGATACAATCTCACAATTCATGGGTTATATAAAATATATCATTCATATAAAATTCTAAATTTATATATGTATACATATAAAAATAATAACAATTGAATAAGTCTATTATCACCTAATAGCTTGACCACACCAAGAAGCTAACCAGTAAATATAGTTGAAACATGTCAAGCTGCACATAGAGTAGCATTAAATATTATATCGTATTTTAAAAATTATATGCATACAATGTTAGAAACATACCTAGTAAAATAGTTAAAGGTATAATTTTGCATTTTTAATGCATTTATTGATTTCTGATTTACAAAGTTTTGTTCAGCAGTGCTGTTCTGCATGTCACATTGCAGGCAATGTCAGTAGCTCTTATGTTTACTTACAGAGTTTTAATCATAAATGTTTATAGAATCGTCATAAACTATAGAAAGCAACAAATATGCATGAGGATTGTGTCAGTGCAATTTAACTACAGGGTGAAAAGACACATTTTTAGGTGTATCTTAAATATGTGATTTAAGTTGCTATACTACTTATTTTTTTGTTTTCCACTCCTATAAACAGTTAATAAACTTTTAATTCTTCTAACAGCCTGGGTTGGAAGAGAAATATAATTTTAAATAGATTGAAACTAATTTGTTTAGCATGAAGTCTGATGATGTTAATAATGATTTGTTATACTTATTATTCAGTTTTATATGTTAAATTGCTTCTTTCTAATTTACTGTTCAAACATGGCATCTCTAAAGTTATGTAAATGTACTTTGTACAAATTTCAAGCAGGACTCAATTCATTTATAAAACCATTAACATGTTTAGTGTGGATTTATGCATTTTAGGTTAATTTTTCATTTTATCAGGTAGACAGGTTTTATTCACTACTAATACTGTCTTACTGATGCAAATGACATTTGAAATGTTTATTGTTCCCATATTTGTAATTAGTTTAAATGATTATTAAAAATTTCTTTTGTTTCTAGATATTTTTGAAGTATATAATATATGAACATTGATATGGCAAAAATATCAAATCTCTTGGATTGAATTAAAAACTAAGATTAATAGTTATGGTTTGTCATCCTGAAATGTTTGTAATATATGGCAATTATTTTTTGCTTCAACTTTATGCATTTCCAATTTGTTTTAGACCTTTAATTGATAGCAGTGGCTTTAAAATGGTGTTTTCTAAAGCCACTGCCTATAGACAATGCAATCCTCTTGTTGTGAAGAACATTTGGGATGTTTTGGAGAACATTCGTGCTCAAAAGCAATCGATTACTATGTCCAAATTAGTCAGAGCGGTTAGCAAAGCCTGTGATATAACTGATGATGAAGCATCTCAAAAGTTGATTGATTGCGAATTAGACGGTTTAATAATCAAGGTAAATTGATTCTATTTTGAGTGAATACCTTCTTTTTTTCAATTATCAAATAAACAACCGTCCATGAATTAGACGATGCATCAATTGGCTTTTTAAACATTTGTTTCTTGTAAGTAGAATGCTCACAATGCTCGTTCACGGATAACTCAATAGGTGAAGTCAATTTTCATAAGAATTGTAAAAAGATTGAATTTCGTAAGAATTAAAATTGACCTCACTCAATGTAATGTGTAAGACTGATGAGTTCAAATTTTAAAAACCCATTGATTATTTGAACCATAGATAGAGATAGGATCACCCAATATCAATAATGCGTCGTATAAATGAATCTCTAATTAATTTTATGCAATGTTAATGCCACCTATTCTCAGTGGGTGTTATCACTATTCCAATCAGGTAACAGCTCTATAGAATTGAAGTGTCACTTCAATTGAAGCTCCCCGCTAATGAGCTTTGTTTCCAAATATGTATCACCGACTGATTTTATAAATTATTTCATTAAAAGGAAACATATAGTGAGAATGTTCATTTTCTGTATTTCCTTTCAATAAAAGAATTATCAAAATGAACTGAGGCGTTTAGAAATGATGACAGTACATAGGATAGTTTGAAGTTTGTGTTTTTATAATGGTGGAATTTGTGATTTCAGGGTACAAGTCACCTGTATCCCTCTATTAAACTTACCTATCTAGAATATAGAAATCCTATCTCTATGACTCTCTTATCTCATATTAATAGTGAAATATTAGATTTGGACGCCAGTTATAATGTCACAATTATTCCATTTTTACTGAAACTTAATATTTACTTTCAAACTGTAGTGTTGTTTGTAACATTCTGATTGCAGGTTAATAGCAAAGGTGGCAGTGATTCTTACCAGTTACCTGATTTCACTCGCCCTTGTCATAGACTCGGGCATGATTGGTATTGTTACGTTTGTCATGGACCAGGTGAAGTAATCAAATGTACTGACTGCTTCCGAGTCTATCATAAAGATTGTGCCAAAGAAGAATCTACCAAGCGTGGCACTAGCTCACTATCGGACGATGAGGATGACTTCGTCTGTCATGTATGTCAAGCCAGACCAAAATGTGAATATTCTAGAAAGCAAATTAGAAAATTACTCGATTTTGCTACTCATCATTTGCGTAAACAAGAAAGTTGGCGAACATTATCGAAATTATGGTCCAGTGCTGAAGAATTATGTAAACTAGATTATCTCATTTATCATTACATCGATTTGGACTTAATTACAAAGAAAATGAAAGATGGTCGTTACACGGCGTTAGAAGAGTTGTTATTGGACTGTGGTCTCCTGGTGCATGCTGTCTGTCTGTATTGGGGGGCATACAGTACTCAAGCTGTACTTGGCCGTGTACTGCACAGAGAGATCGAAACGGAGATTAAGGAAGTTGCTCTCTGTACTGATTGTTACATTAATGCAAAGGCAAGAGTTGCTGATTGGATCAGTAAGCCTTGCAAACCTTCACATGAGGTCATCTGGGCTCAACAAAAAGATAGTTCCGCACCACAGTACTTCTGGCCTTCCAAAGTTTTGCTAGAAAGAGATTCTGGTTATGAAGTAAGAGAATTCATTTTTTAATTAATTGAAAAAGTTTTCTTTTCAATCGCGACATAATATTTTTAATTTATCCTCTTTCAACTATCTCAAGGTGCGATTCTTTGGTGGTACTCATGCTAGAGCTTTTGTTCACAAGTCCGACACAAGACCATTCCATTTACCTGCCGACGAAGTCGGTGTCCGTCGAGGCGGTGGCTTTGAACGAGCGTGGAATGAAGTTAATAAGCTGCAGGCTAACATTGATATTGGCTATTATACACACTCTTCTGGTGAGAGTGATCTACCGCCCACAGATGACGAATATTCGGATGACTTATATCTCCGCCCATTAAAACTGCAAGCTATTACCTCTCAACAAGCAAAGATCGCTTCTCATGGCAGCTCTTCGCTCATTAGTACCGGTCTCGCTAGACGAATTTCACACAATTCAAATGATAAAAAGTAAGACATTTATTGTATTTGGCTCATCCTAATTTATTCGTTACACATCGATCACTCTCACCACCGGTTTTAATTAGGGTCGTGCCTTCTTTTCATATTTGTTTTGTTTTGCTTTGCTTTTTTTACAGGAAATCAAAGAAATCAAAATCCTCCTCGCAATCAAATCGCAGAGATTCCAGCAGCTTATGGGACACAGAATCCAGCCACTGCAGCCCATCACCCACCAGTAAATCTTCATCCAAACGCAACGCTGCCGCATCGAGAAAGCGACAGAATTCGCACCGTTCTACCGGCCTAAGTGCGGCCGATAAAGCCTGGGAAGCTGCCACCCTGACTCCGCCTGTGCCCGCATTCTCGTCCAGCCTCAGCGTCAAGACAAACTTTTCTCCGTCAAAAACTTCCGCTAGCGGCGGTGGTGGTATTGGTGGAAGTAAATCTTCAATCGGTGGTGGAATAAAGCGTTCCCTCTCTGATAGCGATGACGACTCTGGCAGTGACAGTGGTGAAGGAAGCTGGGGCTATACCAATACTGCCAAAAAATCTAAGAATGCCAAGAAAGGCAATTCAACAACGAAACCTCCACCGAAGAAGAAAAGTATATATATATATATATATATATATTGTGTAATTCATGTATTCTTCATTAAATGGATTCCGTTTAGTATCATTTAAATGAATGTCGTTCTGTTAAATGGTGGATTTAACCATTCTTATTAAGTATTTTAATGCATTACGTAAATATGTGATGCATATCCAAACTCTTATCAAATCTTGTAGCAACAAATGCCAAAGTCAATAATGGTCTGCCAACTAGAGGACGCGGCAAGGCTGGACTTAAGCCAGAAAAGCAAGACCTTTCCTCTACTGACTCTAGCGAGGATGAATTTGATGACGACGATGATCCAACTGAGGATGACGATGAAGATGTCACCGCAAAATCTACTGCTAAGGTACTTTTCTTACCTTATTGAATTATTTTGGGGATAATTTGAATTTTAAAATTGGGACAAATATCACGGAAATCCCATAAATATAAAATAAATCCCACGCAATATTTTCGGTCAACAGAATGAAGAGAGTAAATGTCTATTTCCTCCCGATTGAATAGAGCTTTTCAGTTTATAACCAAAGGTAGTGTCATTTCCATAGAATCCACTAAAACAATCGTATACTGAAGTGACTCTCCATTTTCTAGGGAAATCCTGATTTTTATGGATACCTGGGGCTGTTCACAATGCGCGCGCAATCCGACTGTTTCTAAGGAATTAGAAAGTATTAGTCGAAAGGTTATATAAGGAATTTTAAATTTAATTTGCCTTTAGATTTAGGAGGCAAAACTGCGAGAGTAAAAATTACTTTTCACTCCCTAGGGAAAGAAAGGTTCACTTTTTTACTTCAAAGTATAATGTCGATGACTCTTTTCACTCCCGCAAATGAAAAATAATTTATCTTATTAATACTCTATTGTAAATCCCACGCATAACTCACTAACTGTCTATAATAGTTTATTCTGGAAATTTCTCAATTTTGATTTGAACTGAGAGGCTGTGTCTCACAAGAGAGAATGGTCAATATAATATTTTGATCTTCTATTTCAGAAGTCAAGTAGTAACAAAGCGAATAACAAGCGCAATTCCACTAAGACCTCTCTTTTTGGCGGCAGAAGCTCCGGTGCGGGTACTCGTAATACGGGTGGAATGCTGTCCAGTTTAAGCAATCGTCGCTCCAGTAGATCGAATGCCGCAGCTGCTAATATTTCCAGTGAAGACAGTGGTGATGCCACGGACTACTGCTGCCAAGAAGATTATGTACCGCCCAGATTCCCGACTGGAATGTTGCGCAGTCCAGATGTCTACGATCATCTCAATAACAGGCACCCCTACGTGTCGCCTTTCTCTCTAGCGAATTTACCGAAAAAGACTGTGGATAAATCTTTTCAGGCAAGTATTGTTATGTTTGTAGATATAATAAGAAATAAATTTTAATGACAACACCACTATGATGATATTGTGTTGTTACAATAACATCTTACATGAATATTTTAAGAAATGTAAATCTTGTGATGTTGAGAAACAGAAAGGGATTTTCATGAACGATTTATTTATAGAATTTAACTGTAACAACCTGATGGTCATGCATTTATGCACTCTATTTAGGTGAAACAAGTATCAAACTAAGTCTAAAGGTGTGTTTACACTATTCGATTTTTTGACGATTTTTGTCGAACGCAATTTTTTTTGGTGTTTACACTTGGCGATTTTAATCCAACTTTGTCGCATCAAAATTGCTTGCGATTTTTGTTGTTCAATTTCTTGACGATTTTGTATGATTTTGAAGTCTGACAATAGAAGTCGAATCGTCAAATCGTATGGTGTTTTGTAAACAAGAGTCCAATTCCCTTTCGATTTTTCCTTTCGACAAAAATCGTTCGATAATTGGACGACAAAAAATCGCATAGTGTAAACGCACCTTTAGGATCAACCTCTACAGAAATCACATTAGAAAATGAACAATATATTGTGCAGTGTCCTCCCAGTTTCTCGCCACATTAACCTTAGAAATTAATTGCGCAAAGACACTTAACGTTTTGCTGATCTTCAAATGTTTTGTACAAATTATGTCGATAGAACTGTTTCTCACATTTTTTGCCATGGTTATCGTTTAATAAAAAACTTAAAACTAGTTGTGTATTGATTTCATTTTAGGTGAGCATCACTCCTGCTGTTCCCAAGCCAGTTCCATGTAATTGTCGCGAAAGGTATGAAAAACAACTTGAAGAAACTCGCAAACACGATCGTACCGAGCTCGAACGTATTCACAAAGAAGCGCAAGATCGCCTCCGACAAGATCTTGAAGCTGAAAAGCAGCAGGAATTACAGAAGATGGAAGAAAAGTTGAAAGAAGCCGTTGATCGTGAGAAGTCTTTATTAAAAGAGACGATAGATCGTGAACAGCTGCGACACCAAGAGCAAATGGAAGAAGTTGTTGCGAACACTAAGCGACGGCAATGGTGTCGCAATTGTTTAAAGGAGGCGATTTATCATTGCTGTTGGAATACGTCCTATTGTTCTATACAGTGTCAACAGGAGCATTGGCAAAAGGAGCACAAACGAGTATGTCGCAGAAAGAGGTGATGCGGCTATGAATCCATCTATCTATAATAGCGAGACATTCTTCTCTTTTCAATTCCGCAAGATTTTGTATATTAAGATAATGATGGTATTTTGATTGAATCTGTGTGCTCAGTTAGTACCAGAGAATATTGAAAGTGTTCTGTATCTGACTGTACACAATATTGTTAGTTGTAAACCGTCTACACTAAGGCCGAGTGGTAGTCCATCAGGGAGTTCATCAAGTATGATAGGTTGATCATTTGTGAGTAATCATTAACAGATTCTCATACGATAAGTGCATTATTTATTTTAAACATGCTCTGTAAAGTCATTTAAATAATATTATATCTGTATAATTACATATTGTTTTTATTGATAATGTATTCAAAATGGCTTATTAGCCCTCTAAAATGCTGCAACTAAAGGTTAATTATTGTCTTATAGTCAAAATTAATTTTTAATTGATATATACTACTTATAGTAGGGGCGCTTATTTTAATTTTTAATGAATCGAATCAGTGCTTTAATTTGTGTGTTTTCTGGGTGAATTTTACTTGCCATTAATAATTGATAACTTTGCAATAATTCAAGTGATATTATGTATGTTGATTTATGTACCCCCGCCCGGGTCTTCTTGAGATACTTCGCAACAGTCTTCTCGTTTTTCAGTGCCCCAGCATCTTCAACCATCACCACCTTCTTCTCCACTCTTCCCATCTTACGCACGTTACCTAGTGGTCTTTCTCTTCTCGCTCGCCACAATCTTCACAATATACCTTAAGCGTTGCCAATTCTGTTTTGGTAATATATAGTTTTAGGACAGTGTCCAGTCCGCAACTGCGCCAGGATCACACTTGTCTGTCTGTCCTTCTGTTCTCTCTCTCTCCTTTCCTTCATATAACTTCTTTAGTCTTCCAGTGTCGGTTTCCACAGTATGTCTCTCTTGATCTTCTTTTTTACTGTTTCAAAGTTGATCTTCACCTCTTT